>CM050843.1:33973581-34158581 GCA_027580175.1 Siniperca scherzeri | reverse complement strand
TCATTATAAACCGCGATGGCACCTCACTTGTAAACCTGCGTGCGACACTTTTGAAGTGCTTTTGCCAAGAAATCCAAGCCCAAGAGATCCCGTAGAACTGGTTATACGCTGAAAATATAATCGCACAATTCCAATAAAAATAAAGGTTATAATCTGCAAAACTTAAACTAAACGTTGTTTAGTTTAAGTTTTAACAGACGTCAGATGTTTTTTCTGTTCTGTGCTGTTATCAGCTGCTCCAACAGTACCCCTCAGCTTTGAAACAAAACAGAGAGTAAAAGCCACAAGCCTTTGCCCCATGCAATCAATTTTACTGTCATAAATCTCCATTAAGTCCTCTATTGATGTTGAGAGGTAGGTGTGCGTTTGATTAGATGCTGAGGGCTTGGTGGTTGCTGGCACACTTGCTGCGATTAAACGTTTTTTTTTTTTTTTGTCTTCTTTCCAGTTTACCCGGAGCTGTGAGTGTTTCGGAGGCGTTGGCTCCCCGAGTGGCATCACGCGCCTGTCTCGACACCAGCGGAGCGAAGCCCAAACTCGGCTGCCCGAAGGACAACTGGCACGGGTGAGTACGTCTTGTGAACAGGAGGTTTAATTTAATTTTCAGGCTGTGAAGAAGTAGGCAGTGTTTAACGTGCACATGTGCTCAGTCAACTTTCTCTTATATCACCGAGTCTTAAAGTGTTTTTAATTGTCTTGTTTCGATGAAAATTTCGACGTGATGTAGTTAAGAGCTACGTTTGCCAACTGAACGCTCAGGCCTTCAGTGGAACACAACAAAGTGTTCAAACTCTACGTTTGGCCTTTCTTAACGTGCGGACCGGCTTATCTCAAAGCTTAATCTAGTTTCGCCCAGCAGGACCAGACAGGTCTGGCAGAAAATACTTGTGAAAGTACTGAAAGCCTCTTTATGTTACGTGAAATTATGACCTGGCTGATAAAGTCTCGCGTCCTCGAGAAATCAGGCTATTGACCAAACAATGTGTTAGTGGCTCATAATTAGGGCCGCGCAATTAATCGCAATGTTATCAAACTGCAATATCCAAATCGCAGAAGCTGCCGTTTTTTGACAAAGGTAAAATGTGTGACAGAGCAGCTTTATGATGAAGTGCTGCAGAGCTGCAGAGACGCCGCCGACAGACGTTGTTCTGCAGATGTAAGAAAACATGTTTGTTTGGTACAGACCAAACAAGTGTCACATCAACACGATGTTAATAGTTGTTTTTTTTTTCAGTGAAAAGCAAATTTGTGATGCAAAATGATCATTCCCACTAATCGTGAATCATAACGCAATCTTAATATCTGTCAGTATGTTGGTTTTTACCATATCGTTCAGCCGTACTCGTGATACATGTTAGACGTGAATTGTGATTAAAAAATATTCTCCACAACATATACTGTACACTTTATGTTCCAACATCAGTTGTCTTGTTTTAATCTTTATATGGTAAAGCACAAAACGCTAAGTTCTTACACACAGAAGAGATCATTTCATGTGCAATTTAAGCAGCCTGCTGATAAATAAGGCAGCATGTAATTAGGAAATCATGACTCGCAGGTATGTACCAGAAATATGTTGTAAAGGCTTTTATATGCTGTAAAAACTGACCTATGAGCCGTTAATGAGACACCGGCAAAATCTGCCTCTGAAGCTGGAAATCAGCTTTTCTGAAGATGCACGTGAAGTCACCGACTCGTAATTAGCACTGGGAAGCTAATATATCCGACTTGTTACTTTAATAATACAAAAGAGCCTGAAAACCAAACAAATACGAACGCGTCACATCAGCCAAAGGCCGTCGGTCAGTGTAATTACACCCAAATGTAATGAAAATGTTGTTTTACTGTAAGTATTTTAATACTCAGATGACCAACTCTGTATTCATACAACCGTCTTTAACATGGGCATCTTTTCCATCTCTACCATCCATCCGATATGACGTTAACACGACGCAAACACCTCTGCGAACCTACGCGGTGAAAATCTCAAGAACGTGTTGTGCGGACCTGCGCATCAGGCAAACCGATCGGTTGATTCGGTCCCGGTTGGGAGGTGGGGTCGAAATGGACACCAAAACAAACGTAACGCGCCGCCCGGAGAAGCACAATTCCAGCTTTAGAGTCTCCGAGTACACCCAAGTAACTGGTTCAGCTGCCTGACAGCACAAACAGAAGAATATGCAAATGAGAACAGTTATATTTGTGAATTTGGCTGCATTAAAACACAGTGGCGCTGATCCGAGAGAGCGGGAGGAGGCTGAACGGGTTGGCGCTTGGCGGAGCAGCCGGCTGTGCCTGCACACGTCCAGCCGACCGTGTGACGGGAAAGCTAAGGCGACTTCCTGTTGCCTCCAACTTTCTCTGTAATCGCTCATTTTGAATATCGGTACAGCCGATATTGTTGATGTTGGCTGCGATGCGGTTTTGTTGTTTGCCAACAGAAAAGGAGAAGAAGAGATTTTCGTTTTTCTATTATTGTTTTTAAGAAAATGACCTGGAGACACTAGTGTGGGCGTTTCTAATAATCAGGCGGGTTTGGTGTAGATGTGGTGTAATTATGATTACTACACAGTTTTTCATGTTGTTTTTTTCCCGTCACTCTCTCTCCCCTTCCTTTCTCTTCTTGCCCTCCTCTTCCTCTTCCCTCCATCTTTAGCTGTATGAGGAAAACTTCTAGAGGAGCATCCAGAACCCAGCGGCGTCGGCGGTCCAAGTCCCCCATCCTCCACCCTCCGAAGTTCACCTACTGCAGCACCACTGCAGCCTCTGCACTGTCGACCCCTAGTGGCTGCCTGAAGCACCAGCGCCTGGCCATGCCTGAGCCTGTGGAGCCTCGTCCTGCAGTCGATGGAAGAACACCCTCCTCTGTAGCTGTCCCGGCCCAGAAAGAGCTCTCTTCTTCGGGCACTCCCGACCACATCTCCCCTCTGGTTTTTGGATCTTGTGCTGGGTACGAGACGCATATTGGAGCTGTGGTTTCCTCGCCATCCTTACGAGAGATCCCCACTGTTATTACTGCTGTTGCAACATCATCCAGGCAGGGTGGAGGAAGCTCCGGAGATGCCCGGTCGAGCGAGGAGAGTGGCCCAGAGAAAAGTGCCTGTGACGGAGCAGAGTCTGGAGCTGGAGCACCTCGGATATCCGGGCCTGCAGAAGCCGCTGACTTCCGAGCTTTATCCGAGCTCCACAGTAGCGGCTCCGCAGAAGGCCCCCGCGCTCCCTGCTCCTGTGGCTGGAGAAATAGTTCAGATTCCCAGGAAGAGAGCGGGCAAGGGGCTGAATCTCAGTGCCGGTGCCAGTCCAATCGTCAGGGCTGGCATGGCGTGGAGGTGTACTCCTTCACGGGGCTCCGCAATGTCATCTCCGAGTGCGAGAGGAGCCTGCCGAGCCACGAGGACCCCACCAGAACACTCAGCACCAACACTAATGCTGCCGCAGCTTCGTCACCTTCGTCGTCGTCGTCGTCTGGCTCCCCTCGCTCGTGTTCGGAGCAGGCGCGAGCCTACGTCGACGACATCACGATAGAGGACCTTTCTGGCTACATGGAGTATTATCTCTACATCCCCAAGAAGATGTCACACATGGCTGAGATGATGTACACTTAAAAACAAAAACAAAAAGTAAAAAGAAATAAATATATAATTATAATATCATAAGGAAATAATAAGGTAAAGAGGGTTTTTTTTTCTGTTGTTTAGGGAAAAGGTGGCCTTGAAGGAATGTCAGTAGTGGGTAGAAGAATGGATCAGGCATGAAAGCTGTAATTTAAATACACAACGTTAACTGATTTTAACCCAGGTTGAAATGTTTCCATTCCCCCGCCGCCTGTTTGAGCTTTCCCCTCATTTTACTAAAACCGACAGAAACTAATTACGACAGCTATTTCTCATTTGTTTTCGACTTCCACCCTCCTCACGCGGACTTTTGTTTTCAAATTTAATTTTCAGTTTACAAATTAAGTTGCCAAAGCTCTCGGTGCGGGGTCTTGCAGGAGGAGGAGGAGGAGGAGGAGGAGGTTAATCGTAGGAACATGCAGACTTGTAATGCCAAGCGTTTGTGGTGTTGCGACCGTGAAAAGTCGCCTGTCTGGATTTCATTTCACTCAATAAAGAAGCAAAACTGCGTTTGTTGGAAATGTTGTCATTGTCTCTTCAGTCAGAGTAGATCCACAAGTAACGCACGACAGCTCCTACGCTGGTGTCTTACTTGTAGTTGTGATTCTTTGGCAGCAGTCAGCTCGTTTTCTCTGGTTCACGCTGGGAGTTAAGACGTAGCGAAAGAACGAAACGGTAAAAATGTGGCTGCAATAATAAAAAAAACAACCTTTTTTTAAAGCAATAAAATGCTGAGATCGACAGTTAATTCTTCACGTGGGACGGGACAGCGGTCTGTTTCCAATCACATGATCTTCCTCAGCAGATGGAGTCTGCCCACTAGCCCAAACTACACACTTTTATTTTTATATACGAGCCCCAAACCGAAAAGATTGGTTCAATCTTGTGTTTTAATAAGCTTCTCGTATGTTTTTTAATGTAAAATCTTAAACTGAAGTTACTGCAGCTGTCAGACAACAGAGGTGCAGTAAAAAAAAAAAAAGAAAGTGGCATAAAATGGAAATACTCCAGTAAAGTACAAGTAGCTCAACATTGTACTTTAGTGCAGTGCTGGCGTAAATGTACTTGTTTGATTTTGACCACTGATGGAGTTAGAAGGAAAGGGCTTGTGTGTGTGTTCAGGGGCTTTCAGCGCTGCTGCTGCTGCTGCACAGACGCTGCTGACTTCCTCTGTGGTTTCACGCCTGGTTCAGGACCGAAACGCAGTACAGTCTGCGGCGCTTCACTTTCTTTCCCAGCAGCGAGGTGTGAATCGGAGATCAGAGGCCAAGCTGCTGACGGGAGGCGTTCGTTTTTCCAGTCAAGTGCTGTTTTTAAAAAAACTGCAAAAAAGCAGCACCGGATGAAACAGTCGCCATGTGCACTTGTAGTGAAACGTCATACAGTCGTGTTGTGATCACACCGCTTCCCTAAAATGAAGCGAGAAGATGTCCACATGCTGGCTGCTGAGTGGAGGGGAAACTTCACGGATGTCAGCGTGTTAATAAGACGACTATTATTATTATTATTATTATTATTATTATGTAGTTTCTCTCGTCTGCCAGCAGCAGAATTTCTTTCCTGCTCCAGTTTCTTAATATTCTTATTACATCTTTATTTTTATATATATATATATATATATATATATATATATATATATATATATATATATATATTAGACTGTTTTTGAATGAACAACATGGCAGACATGGGAGTTTCTGGCTTGATGTCAGCATCCCTCTGCCTTACACACACACACACACACACACACGCTGGCTTTAACTCTGCTGTTGCTGTTTGACTTTGTGCGACTTTGATGCTGTAATTCTACGAAAGTGAAACTGCCACACATTCAGCTGAAATCTCCAAAATGTCCCTTCAGGTGCTTTTCTGTCTGTGTCTCCGAAGTCTTCGTGGGGAAACTTCGAGACGCTCGCTCGAAGAGACGCAGGTGCATTTTTCAGTAAGGAAATAACGCAGCTTCCTTTCAGGTGTGCTGAACCAACAACATCAAAGATCCGTGCAGACGGTGTTTTTTAACGAGAAAACGTGTTTCTGTTCGTCACCACGGGGTCAACTGGAGAGCGGTGACCCACGGTTGGTTTTTACTCCATCGACTTTAGATTCACAGCTTCTGAACTTTTTTAACATCAGTCTCACATTTCACTCATTCTGCAAAAACCTACAGCATGTAAGTTCATTTTATTCGCGTGAAATCCTTTAATACCTCCAGTAGAACTAACTTAACACGTGAGATTAACAACAAACGTATAAATCTAATGAATAAAGGGGAAATAACAGCATTCTCAGGTCAAAAGAAAGTTTGCGAGTAAAGGATTTATTTCTCCACCGGGAGGCAGCGTTTGCTTTAGTTTGTCTTCGTGTGTCAGCAGTGTTTGCTCTGGGAGTTGACTTTCTGCATGACCCGGAATGATTCAGCAGGGTGTGTCTGTTTTCTTTAGTGCGAGCCAAACAACATACAGCAACAGGACTGAAGCAATCAGGCCTGTTCTGGACCAACGGAGTCCAGAAACACAGCTGGTGTCGCTCTCAGCATGATTTCACGCCTCTTTCTCCATCGTCTGACTTTCAGTGTCGTCTCCATCGACCGAACGGCTAACGCAGGAAGGAAGTCGGTTAATGGCCGTCGTTCGGTGGCAAAAAAAGAAGCGTTGGTGGAAGGAGTACTCAGAGGTTTTACTTAAGTAAAAGTAGTAACGCCACAGTGTAGTGAAGTGAAGGTCCCGCATTCAAAATGTCACTTAAGTACAAAAGCATCAACATGTTCAAGCACCGAAAGTCTCGTTATGCAGAATGACCTATTTCAGAATAATGTACATTATATAATTGTTAATTAATTAATTACTGATCCGTTAATGTGTTCATCACTTTAATGCTGCTGTAGTGGAGTACGAGTACAAAGAAATACTCAAGTAAAGTACAAGTACGTCAGAATTGTACTGTGGCGGCAGTGTGACTGAGCTTTCGACACGATCTCAAACGTCGTAGAAAAGGTTTCAGTCGCGGTCGTCTGGACGCTGTTTTCAGAATCAAGACGTTTCGGCTCCCGTCCGGAAGTCGTTCTCAACTGTGAAAGAATTGGACGGGAACTGGAAATTTAAGCTACTCTGTGTTACATAAGCCCCGCCCTCAGGGAGGAGTCTACCCGGCTGATGCAACACAGAGTAGCTTAAATTTCTGAGTTCTCAGACCATTTTCACAGTTGAGAACGACTTCCGGATGGGAGCCGAAACGTCTCGATTCTGAAAACAGCGTCCAGACGACCACGACTGAAACCTTTTCTACGATAAAACACTCCTGGACGAATGAGGGACGACACCGTCTTAATCTCAAATGTCCGAAGCCTAAAATAAATATATGCTGGTGGTTTTATGCAAATAATGTGACGCATACACGATGATTTGTGCTTTTATTATTATTTGTTGTTATCATTATTATTGTTTTTTTTAATCTTGTTTTTAATGTCGTGCAGCACTTGTTGGTTCAGTTTCGGTTGCTGGAAGCTGCTATGGAAATAAAGTTTGAATTGAACTGAGGCAGCATTTTTAAAGCTTCGGCTCATAATTCAAAATGGGTCGCGTGTCTGTTTCTGATCCAACAGCCACACGCCGAATCTAATTTACACAGTGTGTTTAAAAACCCAAATCAAATGCGACAGAAATCACAAACTGCATGTGCTCGTGCCTTCTGCGGTGCATTTAATCTTTCTGTTAAGAGTTAAGTTTTGCAGGTGTTTGGTCGCAGAATAAAAACTTTGACCTGATGATGAAAAGTCAGAGGGTCACAGAAGTTATTACGGTTCATCCTCTGGGGACCATAAACGTCACGGCCGACCGGCTGACACCGTGACCTCTGAAACCGGTAAAACGAGAAATATTGTAAAATTGGCTGGAGGACGGTGTAGCGGGTACGGGCGGCGGCAACCTCTTCTGTAGCTTGTGGCTAAAAAAAAACAAAAAGTGGAAAGAGCTGACTGAGGATTTGGAAAGAAAAAGGAACCAACGCTCAGATCCAATCAGACTGCGGGAACAAGAAGCTCCTTCTGGAAGTGAAAGTGAGTTTGCGGCGTGAGCCGGACGCTGAGCCCCCGGGAACAGAGATCGTGGCAGGAAGCTGCGGCCTGCTGACCCGCGTTTAGCGACGACCACAAACACATGGCTCCCGGAAAACAAACTCCACGAGCAACAACCACAAGTTGTTGTGGAGCTCCCTCCGAGTTCAGCCCCTGCAGTGCTGCAGTTCAAACTAACAGTCACACGTTTCACCACTTTCTAAAATACTAATTGAGCGGGAAGACAGAGGGATAATCTTCGCCGGACATAGAACATTGCAGAGACGTGGTTTTCCTGACATGGCCAAAAATAAATCCCAAATACTTTCCCTAAAAAAACACACACCACGAAACAACACAAAGAAATGTATTTGCGTCAGTTTACGACAAAGTTACCGTACAATCCTAAATGCACTTAAACATGTCATCACCTATTTTCAGAAACCTGCAGTTACAGATCTGCTTACAAGTTTGTTTTATTGATTATTGAACAACGCTAAGAGTGTGCAGCCGTGCTTTAAGCTAAATGCTAACATCAGCATGCTAACACGCTGACGTTCTGCAGGTATAATGTTCACCGTGTTCAACATCTTAGTTTAGCGTGTTAGCATGCTAACATTTGCTAATTAGCAGTAAACACAAAGCACAGCTGAGGCTGATGGGAACGCCGTTAGGCGTGAACCGAAGCGCTGGACACGCTAACACTGTCGACCTGATGGTGGCGCTAGACGGAAGGTCGGAAGGTCAGTGTGACACACAGCTCGTGGAGGCAGTTCAGGTGCTTAATTAAACTTGACTGCGTCGCAAATCGCACTCCTGAGTCACAACTCTGAACACAGAACCGTCGAAAGCTCTTCCTCCACCTCTTACTGTTTCTAAATGCAGCGCTTGAAGCAGTTCAGCGTGTTTGACGAACTGCGTGATTCTTGCAATATTTGGGTTGTATTATCCACGTGGTTGAAATGCACTTACTGCAAGTTGCTTTGTCAGCTAAATAAATGCAATGTAGATACAAAGAAACATTTACAGTCAGGTATTTTCCTGTCACTAGAGAGGAAAATACCTGACGGTAAATGCAGATAATCTGACGTCTGCTGCTGATCGATTTCCTCTCCTGCAGCTGTTTTTCTGATGAGATGAAGATGAAGACGAGACTGTGAAGATGAGAGGGGGGGGAATCCACAGTCAACGAGCCCACCACGGCGCAAACATCCTCCAGCTCAAACCTCGCTGATGAGAAAAAGCCAGGACCTCCTCCTTCTCAGAAGAAGCGTGAAACCTCAGAGAAACCACCGAGTGCGTCTGAGGTGCTTCGCGCTCTCAGCAGCTCTCGTTTATCATAATGTGCTGCCACAAAACAACACAGTTGCTCGTTTGTGATCTGTGTCCAATGACACCTGATCCATTCACACCTCTTATCAATAAGTGTCCTCGTCGTCTTGATGATGCGCCCGCGTTGCGATCGGATCTCAACGTGCAAACTGATTAGGCGGGGCTGGCGGGTTTGTCAACAAACGCGCTGTGTTAGCAGTTTCACTCATTCTTAAATCGCTTTTTATTACAGATCGGAAGCATTGAGGCGGCACGTACACGTGGGCTTTTACATCCAAAAGGTACACTTCTTATAGCAGAACGGTGGGGGTTACAGGTTACATCATGAAGAACAGAGACTTCTGGGAATCTTCTATCTTATTCTATCTTCACAGGGCCTGAGGCCGCCTTTGTGAAACCACGCTTTAGTCATGAATTCACCCGTAAACCCCTTGGTCACCCCAAATGTCTCCCACAACTTGTATCCGACCTCTGCTACGCCTTGAAAAAAAGGGTGCGTTTGTTTTAAAATGACGTAAAGTTCTGGACTTCTCGTGTCCGACGGGAATCGAACCCACCACGCAGGTGCTTTTAATACCTCTTACTGCTGCTCTTCACGTGTGTTTGGATTCGTCGTCCAGTCTACGGCACGAAGACGACGGATCTGTCGTCACCTTGGTGACAAACAGTGGTGGAAAGTACATTTACTACCGTGCTTAAGGGCAGTTTTGAGGTTACTTGTACTTCTGCTGCACATTTCAGAGGGAAACGTACTTTTTACTTCACTACATTTATTTAAATGCTATAGTCAGTTTGTCACTTTACATGCAGAACATATGATTTGACCTATTAAATATGATGCATTGTTATAGATTAAAGGCCCCACAGACCCTCGCAGGTGTTTTCACTTATGTTGCTGATGCTATGCTGGGATTTACGTGAGGTCATCATGTCCCCCGAAGTACCGAAAAAAACATTTTTTAAATCTTGTAGCACACGATAATAACTCGTGTGTGCAAATTATTATCTCGTGTGCATAAGTTTGAAAAAATATATCGTTTTTCGGGACCTTGGATGCACCTTAACTGTCTGAAATGGGCCATTTTGCATAATGAGTTCTTCTGATACTTTAAGTGCTGCTGCTGCCGCTGCTGTTGCTGGTAAAACTTGTGACGTACAGGAACTTTACGCACGTGGAATTTCGAGTGCAGTACTTTTCCTTGTAACAGAGTATTTTTACGCTGTGGTACTGTTACTTTTACTTAGGTAAAGGATCTGAGTGCTTCTTCCGCCCTTCTTCGGCCTCCGTCAGCGCTCCTCCCGCCATCTTGTGTTTTTTTTCTCCCTCGAGCAGCCTGCAGGTAGAGATGGGCGGAGCCACTTAACCTGATTTCTCGCACCCGAGCAAGCTGCGCCTCGGTCGTTCAGGCCGGCATCACCACACACACACGTTCAAAACGGCACCCACCATTGACCTTTTTGTCTTAGTTTCAAATAAAATATTGTTAAAATGACTTTAAATCACGTGTGGCCTCGCCCGCTGATCCCGGACTGTGAGAGTTGTTAAATCTGACCTCAACCCAGAGGAGGGTCAAGTGCTTCATCTGTCACGTTCTGTCAGCTGAACGGCAAAACGTTTCAGACTCAAAGTGTGAAAGTCTGTTAAACAGGATGTGTTTATATTTCTCAACTCAACTCAACTTTATTTATACTTTATTTGCACTTTCAACACCACAAGTGGAACCAAAGTGCTGAACACAAAATATAAAAAAAGAAACAGAAAAAAAGAAAACAAACATACGACATACACACCTACAAAGCATTAAAGAAAACAAATAAGTTTTAAGCGCACTCTGAAAAACACCCAAATTATTATTATTTCTGCACCTCTGAACGTGTTGACTGCCACCCGATCCCTCTTCTGGAACAACGTGAACCAAAGAGTTTAGCAAAATGTTTCTCTGTGTCGACACAGCGGAGGAATGACTCTGCTCTGCCGTTCTCACGTATAGAGAGTCAAGTTTACTCAAGACACGTTTCACAATCACAGCGTTCACAAGACAAACAGAAGATAAAAATGAAAAACATGTGACTATTTGTGCGTCTGTGTGTCAGAGGTTGTTTCCGTCTGTGAGTGAAGTAACGGCCGATCAAAGAAAGAGGACTGAAGAAAACGGGAGGGTTTGTTTCACTTTGTGCAAACAGAAAATAGACTTGATTTGCAGTTACACAAACGCACTCTTCATACAATGTGACAGCTTCGGGTCATGTCGGGACCGGCCGGCTCGCCTGCTTTTCTTTTCTTTGTGCTTTATCTTTATTTCAGCAACCTCAAACAATCTGTTCACCTTCACCACAAAAACACATTTTTTCCCAGATGTCAGGCACTCGCTCACGGAGGCGCGGGAGGCTGGAGCGTTTTGTTTTTATTAGTTGCACGTTCATGAGACCGGTTTCGACCGCAGCAGGCCTTCATCAGGGTTCAAATGAGGAAACAAAACCTGAGTCGGACCTTTTTGTGCATTCGTTCAGGGGCGTGTCCTAATCGGCTGATTGGGACAACAGGTGGGAGATAATGAGCATCATTCAGAAACTAACACAAAACTCACAAAAACAACGACTCAGTAACAGAAAGGAAAGGTAAACGTGTGGGAGAAGTATTGAAATAAATGTTTCACAAAAAAGGTTGATTTCTTCATTCAGGCCTGGATGAACGAAGTGTGACACATTATGTGCAGGGGCCGCCCCGGCTCGGGCCCCGGCTCGGGCCCCGGCTCGGGCCCCCGGCCCGTCTTCAGTCTGCCTTTGATGCTTCCCAAGTATCACTCCTCAATCACAGACTAGTTTTAAACGCAGAACAGACCGACTTCATGGTATTCTCCACAGTGCCGCTGCTAGCCATTTTGGTGCCCTAAGCATAATTCCTTTACGGTGCGTCCACTGAAAGTGCTTGTTTTTGCCACTGACAGGCTCAGAGTGTTATTCTAAGTGTGACCTTAGAAGGAATTATTTTAATTATCTCCCTCTTCGTCCAGCCACTTTCTGTCGTGTTAAGCGTATTCGCGGCCAGGGTTCCCTGACATCCTCCCCCCGATTACAGAAACCATCTTGTTTCCATGATGTTTAAGAAATCTTAAACAGAAAACCGACTGTAACCTGGTTACTTCGGTGTATGTAAACGCGCTGAAGATTCACACCACTGTCTTTTCTCACTTTACCCCACGTGGTATTTGAGAAACTTGCTGTCAGCTGATTTTGATGTTACACAGAAGAGTCCACAGACGTCACGGCCAACCGGTCTTATCAGGGCAGATTTCTACCAAACAAATAGTCCTCATGAAAACTGTGAACACGCACGTCTGTGGATTTTCCAGAGTAACTTTGGGCATTGATCGGGAAAGACATGAAGTTTTTAAATGGACATGATTTGACAAGGTGATAAGGGTGATAAAAGTTATTTTCAAGTGAAGATGGTAGCTCCTGTATCCGGGATATCAAAATATCCCGGATACAGGAGCTGCCATCTTGCGCTTTTGACGTCATTTGGAGCCAGAGTCTGCCGCGGTATCGAGGTCCCGCCCACGCACCTCAATCGCGAGCAGGGCTCAGCTGTCAATCATGACGTGAAACCCCCTTTTTTATAGCATCAAATAACCAATTAAAACCAAACTTATCAGAAAAACAAACATCAGCGTGATAAGAACGACCTAAACTGACGGAAACCATTTTTGGGGAAAATGTATCTGACGCGTGCTTTGAGTTTTCAGTTTGGCTCGTGTCCCGTCCGCTGACATGGAGGGGGCGGGGTTTATGCTCTGTACTGCAGCCCGCCACCAGGGGGCGATCCAGATGTTCTGGCTTCACTTTTAGGGAGCTGACACGACGTCCATCTTTATATACAGGCTATGGTAACACCTCCTTCCTCTTTTTTGTCTTTGTGTCGTCTTAAAATGTAACTAAATTAACGTAACATGGTAGTTAGGAGCTATTGTTAAATTTTTCCTTCTTTAATTTCCTTCTTTCAGGCCACCTTTTAAAACTCATCGAGACTAAGAGTCTACAGCTAGCAGCTCTGTGGGGATGTCGACCTGATGGTGGCGCTAGATGGAAAAATCAGAGGATCACTAAAGTCAGCAGGATTCATCCTCTCGAGACTGTGAGTGTCTGTGCAAACTTTCATGACAATCCATCAAGTAATTGTTGAGATATTTCAGTCTGGACCAAAGTGGCGGAGCGACATCTCTGTAACTGCTCGTACTAAATCACATCACTTCCTGTGTGACAGAGAGATTTAAAAAAAATAAAATGTCAGCAGAGCAGATAATTACTTTAATCCTTTTTTCAATAACAGAGTGATTTGAAGTAAGACCTGGTGATTTATTCACAGGGGTTTGCATCTTTAATCTGATAAAGAAAAGAGAATCCATGTTTTATTATTATTAACCTGCATTAAAACTTGTCAAATGGTAAAAACGCTTCATTTACTTTATGAGACAAATCACAAGTTTACGTTTCGGGAAAATACCACAAGTTTATTTAAAAACCTACATCTGAAAATAAAACAATGATGTTGTGTGTCGCTCGTGTTTTCTGCCGGGCTGCTGCTGGTTTCTGGGAGGCCTGGACTCCATCGCGGTGCTCACCCCTCTCATCCGACCTCTGACCTTTGTGATTGGGTTCAAAGCCCTCTCAGGGTGGTGTTCAGGGGTGACGGGGGACACGGCGATTTGAAGCTGCCATCTCTAAATGCTTCCACATGCTTCCGCTTGTACGTCTGTGAGTTTGAATGCGTGAGAACCAAATCCGTGGGAAACCGGTCCTCCAGACCTCCAGGAAACGTTGACTTTGTATTACATTACAAATACTATCACAATATTTGTTCGTTAAACAGTTTTTTTTTTTTAAATGGCATCCTAGAGTTAAGAATTCATTATATCTGTTTAAAGGGATTTAAAGGGTTTAAAGGGAGACTGTAAACATTTTACGCGTAAATAATTCAAGAAAATAGCGATATGAAAAATGAGCCAAAACATCCAAATGAGCAAAATAATGGTGACAGATACTGGTGGTTATAAACATAATTGACGTGACGTGATTTGTAGAAATGACGAGTAGCCTGCTGACTTTCAAGTGTAGTTTCGGTTAAATAACTGAAAGCATAACATTTGTAACGTTTTCTAAAAGTTGGTAGAGAAAGTTCTTGAAGGTTTGAAGACGCAGCAACATTATAGACAGAAGTGCATTCTTTGTTGAAGGTGAAGTAGCTAAGATTGTTTGCTGTGTTTGTTCGGTGGGTCGGGCATGCCAGTTAGACTAGCACGTTGTTAGCTGGCTGTTAGCGCGGTAGCTCGCATGTATCTGACGATGTTAGTGAGCCTGCTTCGGGGGTCTATGTTGAGTGTGTGGGTGCAGGTAAAGAGGGGGGGGGCGCGGTTCTGTCGAGCCATGTGGACTGACTGCGCTCTTACACTCACACACAACGTCATATTGAAACCATGACCTTTTCTTTGGTAAAGCTGATAAAGTGACACGATTCATGCATGGAAAACAGAAGCTGCTAATTAGTGGCTTTCACCGCAGAAAAGGTTTCAGTCGTAGTCATCTGGACGCTGTTTTCAGAATCAAGACGTTTCGGCTCCCATCCGGAAGCAATGCAAAGAACGGTGCGTAGGTGAGACCAAACAGCCACTTCACAAAAGACTTGATCGGCACAGACGGCACGCTAACTCAGGATCGCAGAGCGCCGTGCGTTTGCATCTAAAAGCTACAAACCAAAGAAGTCAAAGAAGCCATTTTTGTGAAAAAAGAAAACCCCTCTTTGAACAGAAATGGTGGTCTGAGATTCAACTTGCCAACGGTTTACCACAGTGTATTAACACCGTGGTCAAGCCAATCACATGCTAATCAGGTACTAAACAGTGATGAGGGAGGTGCAGCCAGAAAACAATAGGCCTGATTACTGATTACTGGGCCATCTTGAAACTATTAGGTCAGTTTCAGGTGAAACTAGCTAATCAACAGATACTCAGGTAGACTCCTCCCTGAGGGCGGGGCTTATGTAACACAGAGTAGCTTACATTTCTGAGTTCTCAGACCATTTTCACAATTGAGAATGACTTCCGGATGGGAGCCGAAACGTCTTGATTCTGAAAACAGCGTCCAGACGACTACGACTGAAACCTTTTCTACGATGGAACAATCCTGGACGAATGAGGGACGACACCGCTTAATTAGTGGCTGTTTATAAGAAGCAGTGATGACGCGGCATTCAGACCATGGCCAGTGGGGCCGGCCATCGTAGCTTAGCTTCAGCAGATATAATGTGGATATAAAGCAGGGTCAAGCCGCTGAGTATCTGCTGTTTGCTTTGGTGAGAGTCGGATTTAAAGACAGTTTAAATGTACGTTAGGTCAGGGTTAGAGAAAGGTGTCACCTGTCAGATTTATGACGACACAGCCACTACCCACTGCGGAGTCTAATGACCAGTAAAAACATAATTTAACATGAATACTGGGCCAAATTTTAGTACGTTTCATTATGTGTGTTGAATACTGTCTGATCGCTCCCGTGGCTGGACTCATTGTGAAACTGTATCTCCATCAAAGTCCCAGTAGAGTCGTCATATCTAAATGTGAAGCTGGTGAGTAAAATGTTACTGATTAAAAACAAAACCACTTAAAGACTAAAATGCAAAGAATTCAATGCAAACTATTTTGGGGCTGGAAGCTAAATTTAAACCCCACAAATCTGTCCTGCCTGAGTGAGCTCCAGAGGTGACGGAGGGGGGGACGGACGCCAGCAGAGCTCTTGTTGACCTCTGCTGCTGCCTGGTCGACCTCTCGTAAGTCAACACTGACGGGAAGACGGTCATTACCCAAATTTCTGTCCAATCAGAGGCTGTGTAAAAGTCAGATGCGTTTATGAAAATAACCAAATGCAAATCTGAGCGTCAAGGCCACCCTCCTTTTTACCAACACACACACACACACACACACACACACACACACACACACACACACACACACACACACACACACACACACCTTTTCCTGGAAAGTATTGTTGTTTGGTTTTACATGTCCTGCAGCCAAATCACAACAAATAAAGTAAAGCTGTTACAGCTCGAGGGTACACATTAACACACACACACACACACACACACACACACACACACTTATTTGTCTGTTTATTACTAATTTCCAACAGAAAATACATTTATTTATTGTTTATTATGATAAACAGTAATGATTCCCATCTGTCAAAAGAGAATAAAGCTGCTTTGGGACACATTAGTGGAAACAGCGTTTGACGCCAGGCTGAATTTCTGCCAGATCAGCTGCTGTTTGACGTTCAGTTTGATCACCTGAACAATCAAAGATGTGTCTCTCGGACGATCAGATGGATTTCACTTTGGTCGTCTTGCAGTTTGAGCAGTTCAACAGTCCGATTTCCAACATGGCTGCTGTCAAATGATCCGAGCTTGTTTTAATGTTACTATAGTAGTATTTTACATGTCGGCTAAAGATCATATTATCAGCATCTTCTAGGCCTCTGTTGCTCCATATTTGTCTTTTTTTATCTTACTTTTCATTCATAGTAGAATTACACAAAGTAACGCTGCGTTTCTCTCTTTTTGTCAACATTGAGTGTTGTTTGGATAAACTTTATTGGAATTGTCGCTGGACAAACCCATCCAGCCGAGGGTTTCGTGTTTACGTCCACGTCGCGGCCGGTCAGTTGATTGTGACTAAACGTTGCAGGTTCTGGTTCTGTGTAGAAAGGCCGATCGAAACGTGTAGTGTGAGTAAACACAACATACGACATTAATAAAAACACACAGTGTCCGCCCAGCTTAAGCTCGAGGCCTCTGGGAGGGTGTTTCCCACGGCAACGGTTGACTGACATCTGAAAGCCAACATTGCTGACTGACTGGAGCATGTCACAGCCCTTTAGCCTAACAATGATACAAGACGCTTTCATCCCCTTTTTCCAACGAGCCCACGTAGTGTTGGTTATCACCCGCTAGAGATTTAGGACATCTGTCGCTTTTACAACATTCAACATATTTGGGAGGACCCATTGTGTCGCAGCACAGACAGTCGACTGTCCTGCTGTTAATACAGACATGTCTGAACTGCGCACGACGCACTTGTTTCATTATTTTGACTTGTGTGTGGAGCCATGAAGATCAGCAACCTAACTGCGTGTTTGAGTGTCCAATCATTGTTCAGATCCAACAAACTATTTAAAATTTGAATCCAGATTATAAAGTTTCCAAACACAGGTTTTATATGTAACTTTCAGAAAACCAAACTTAAAGTACACGTCAGATAAATTTTTCTCAAAGATGGTTTCTGTCAGTTTAGGTCGTTCTTATCACGCTGATGTTTGTTCAGGTGTTAAATTTTCTGATAAGTTTGGTTTTAATTAGTTATTTGATGCTATAAAAAGGGGGTTTCACGTCATGATTGACAGCGGAGCTCAGCTTGTGACTTGAGTCAGCCGAGTGTGTGGGGGCGGGACCTCGATACCGCGGCTCCAACTCCATCACTACTGCGCAGACTCTGGCTCCAAATTATGTCACCACCGCAAGATGGCAGCTCCCGTATCCGGGATATTTTGGCTTCATTTTTGTACAGTGGGAGGAAGTGGAGACAGTCCGCCGCTCAGCCTTGCTTCCAATTCTTTCCAGTGGCCACTCACGGTATTGCAACGAAAAATCTCTCTGCGGCTCATAGGCCACAATTGTAAAAGAGACTTCTGTAAAACTGTTGACAAGACACCTCAAACTACAAGGTCAATTATTGAATTTTTGACTCACGATGGGTTTTATATTTGTAAAACTTTCCTCGAGCCGAGAAAAGCGATTTAAAAATATGTGATGTCATCACAATGTAAAGTCTATGGGCCGAGCGCATATTCAGTGGGCCGCATATCCCGAAAGCTAGAAATGTCGTAATGTACGATCTACGAACCCAAGCATGCAGAACACAGGTAGAAGTGGCGACTTGGACAGGCAGCGACTCCGAGGCGTGGCGTTAGCGGCGATGTGTAGACACGGACTGACAGCGGATCCGAAGCAGATGCAATCAATGATAAACGGACCAATGTAGTGGGGGATATTTTTGGAGGATAACCAAACTTTCTTACCTGGTTCGTATGTGGGTGCTGGAATCCGGTGTCGGTCTGCGATCTGGCGGTTCTTCTCTGCCGATCGGAGAAGTGCTGCTCGGGTCTCCCTCCATACTTTGTGGCAACGGCGGAGGTGATGTTGTACTGACGGGACCACAAGCTCACTCTCCTGGGTGGTACCCTAGCGAAGACTCGAAGGGAGAGAGACCAGAAGCAGCACAGGTAAGTGAGTTGTGTGCATACTCAACCCAGGGGAGTTGGGAGCTCCAGGAGGATGGATTGGAGGCAGCTACACAACGAAGGCCTGCCTCAAGGTCCTGGTTGGCCCTCTCCGTCTGACCGTTGGACTGAGGGTGGAATCCGGAGGAGAGGCTGATGGTTGCTCCCAGGGCTTGACAGAAGGTTCTCCAAACTGGAGAGATAAACTGGGTATAGTTGAATGTGTTAGCATGCTAACATTTGCTAGTTAGCACGAAACAAAAAGTACAGCTGAGGCTTTATTCTTAATTTGGATTAGCTTCCCCAAAGTGATCGCTAGTCTTCCTGGGCTCCACACAAAAACAACAACAATGAAAACAAACTACTTACCTACAGTGGTACCCCTTACTGACAATGATGCATGGTCCCCATTCCCAGGGATTATATTTTAACTCCACTACAGTCAAATTATGTTCAAACTACTTCTGAACATAAACAGCCTGCTGCACACTATCAGTCTACATATCCACCAATGAATCAATACTTTGGAATGAAACACAACCTGTTTTACTGACTCACCTGAGACAAACCAGGAGACAGTCAGTTCCTGTTCAGTTCTCAGTGAGAAGAGACGCAGCGACAGACAGACGACCAGATTCACCTTCAGACCAAACTGACAGCTTCCTCTGAGTGAGTTCAGCTACAGGAGAGAAATGAGGAAAACTCCAACACCGCTGCTTCAGCCTGCGGACACTCCACACACTGGATGTGAGTTTGACTACAAACAGGACTCAAAGTGAAAGTTAGTGGAGGAGGGAGGGGAGCCGTGACTGACTGTACTTTCTGTCTGCTGTGTTTTCAGCTTCACTCGGAGACAAAATGGCTTCCAGATCAGAGGAGGATTTCTGCTGTCTGGTCTGTCATGAGGTCTTTAGAGACCCTGTTGTTCTGTCATGTAGCCACAGCTTCTGTAAAGACTGTCTGCAGAGCTGGTGGAGAGAGAAACGAGCACACGAGTGTCCCGTTTGTAAGAGAAGGTCTTCAAAGGAACAACCACCTTTAAACCTGGCGTTAAAGAACCTGTGTGAGGCCTTCTTACAGGACAGAGATCAGAGAGCTTCAGAGGCTCTCTGCAGTCTGCACTCTGAGAAACTCAAACTCTTCTGTCTGGACCATCAGCAGCCAGTGTGTCTCGTCTGCAGAGATTCAGAAAAACACAGCGACCACAGATTCAGACCCATCGATGAAGCTGCACGACAACACAAGAAGAAACTTCAGGAAACTCTGGAGCCCTTAAAGAAGAAGTTACAGGTTTCTGAACAAGTTAAAGTGAAGTTTGATCAAACAGCAGAACACCTGAAGGTCCAGGCCCGACACACAGAGAGGCAGATTAAGGAGCAGTTTAAGAAGCTTCACCAGTTTCTAGAGGAGGAAGAGGAGGCCAGGATGGCTGCACTGAGGGAGGAAGAGGAGCAGAAGAGTCAGATGCTGAAGGAGAAGATGGAGGCTCTGAGCAGAGAGATAGCAGCTCTTTCAGACACAGTCAGAGCCACAGAGGAGCAGCTGAGAGCTGAAGACGTCTCATTCCTGCTCAACTACAAGGCTGCAGTGGAAAGAGTCCAGCAGCGCCCCCTGCTGGAGGATCCACAGCTGCTCTCAGGAGCTCTGATAGACCAGGCCAAACACCTGGGCAACCTGACCTTCAACATCTGGAACAAGATGAAGGACATGGTCTCCTACACTCCTGTGATCCTGGACCCAAACACTGCTGGTCCAAACCTCATCCTGTCTGACGATCTGACCAGTGTGAGACTAGGAGAGAGACAGCAGCTTCCTGACAATCCAGAGAGGTTTGATTATTATTACACCTCTGTCCTGGGCTCGGAGGGCTTCAACTCAGGGACTCACAGCTGGGAGGTCGAGGTTGGAGACAGTACAGGCTGGAGACTGGGTGTGTCAGCAGAGTCTGTCCAGAGGAAGGGACTCATACTGTCTGGATTATGGAGAATATGGTTCAATAAAGGTCAATACTCAGCACTGACACCATCAGCTCTACTCACTGCTCTCCAAGTGCAGAAGAAGCTCCAGAGGATCAGAGTGAATCTGGACTGGAACAGAGGAACGCTGTCGTTCTCTGATCCTGATACTAACACACACATACACACCTTCACACACACTTTCACTGAGAGGATGTTTCCATACATTATGACTGGGGATAAACTGCAGACATCAGCAGTGAAGGTCTGTGTGACAGTGTAACAGAGCAGCTAGAGATAAAGAGGATGATTATATTTATGATGATGTTTATTTCTTAAAGGGAAAAGTCTCTGAATTGAACGTGTGAAGCTGCACCTGTCCTCCTGCTGCCTCATTATTCCAAACGTATGTTGATCTTTGTTTCACTTACTGTTTTTCATTGGTTTTGTTTCTTTTTCTTGGTATTTAGTTCGACACTTTTAGTTTCTGTTGTCGACCTTTTCACATGTGAAATGATTTCACTTGGTTTCTTTATGTTTGCTTCGTTTAGCCTTTTCTTTTTTATGGATACTGTGTCATTTGAAATAGTTGTCCATGTTTTATTATTTGGACTGGTGTGTGTGGAGCCATGAAGAGCAGCAGCCACTCTGTGAAGCTGACGAGGATCCAGATAAAGAAACAACAATCAGTTTATCAATAGCTGCATGTTTGAGCGGCCAATCATTGTTCAGATCCAATGGCATTCATTTTAAATTCTAGTCCAGATTATAAAGTTTCCAACATTAAAATCAATGTTTACTTACATGTATGAGATGCTGACAATATATAAAATAAAAGTTTTAAATGATCCAAAATCTTTGTACAGTTTTCTGTTTGATGTAATGAAGCCGAGATGATTCTGTCTGTAAAGTGTTTTCCTTCTGCTGCCTCATTATTCCAAACATATGTTGATCTTTGGTTTCACTTACTGTTTTTCATTTTGTTTGAAAAAAGTGACATTTTTTACAATATGAATTATAGATCCAAACTGAAATAAATCATGACAGTTTTGACTGTACAGTACGATGAGCTACAGCGCGCACACTAAAACAACCACGCAGCTTGACCCAGTTTAAAGGAATTGGCTGCGTTGAGGGGAACACGGAGAAAGGTCTCCAAACATGTCACCAAAGTCTGCGGCCACTTCCTGTCGGTGCGGCTGGATCTTCTCCCTGGCGCTGGAAGCTATTTGCGCCGGCTTGAGGAGGGCTTGAACAGGGTCTTTGACGGCTCGGGTTGGCATGCTGTGGGAGTTCAGAGCTCTGGTTTTTTGGTTAATCCTCAACCTCTCACAGTTGCTTTGAGTCTAAAGCTCCAACTCAAACAAATACAGCCAGAATTACAGAAGGACAGACAGCGGGCGGACAAATTTAATCTTCTTTCAGTTTAATCTACTTTCATGTAATGCTATATGCAGTGGTGGAATGTAACTAAGTACATTTACTCAACTGCTGTACTTTGGTACAATTTGAGGTACTCTACTTTATTTGATGACGTTATTTACTTTGCAGATTCAGATTTTTAATACAAAATATAAATCTGCTAATAAATTATGATTATTATCCACCTTACCAGCTGCAACATTAGTGATGCTTACACATTAATGCATCAATAATTATAATCCAGTTATATACGGTGGTGTGACAAAGTGTTTGCCCCCTTCCTGATTTCTTATTTTTTTGCATGTTCGTCACACTTAAATGTTTCAGATCATCAAACAAATTTAAATATTAGTCAAAGATAACACAAGTAAACACAAAATGCAGTTTTTAAATGAAGGTTGTTATTATTAAGGGAAAACAAAATCCAAACCTACATGGCCCTGTGTGAAATAGTGATTGCCCCCTAAACCTAATAACTGGCTGCTCCACCCTTAGCAGCAACAACTGCAACCAAGCGTTTGTGATAACTTGCAGTGAGTCTTTTACAGCGCTGTGGAGGAATTTTGGCCCACTCATCTGCAGAATTGTTGTAATTCAGCCACATTGGAGGGTTTTCGAGCATGAACTGCCTTTTTAAGGTCATGCCACAGCATCTCAATAGGATTCAGGTCAGGACTTTGACTAGGCCGCTCCAAAGTCTTCATTTTGTTCTTCTTCAGCCATTCAGAGGTGACTTGCTGGTGTGTTTTGAATCATTGTCCTGCTGCAGAACCCAAGTTCGCTTCAGCTTGAGGACAGATGGCCGGACAATCTCCTTCAGGAGTTTTTGGTAGACGGCAGGATTCATGGTTCCATTTATCACAGCAAGTCTTCCAGGTCCTGAAGCAGCAAAACAGCCCCAGACCATCACACTACCACCACCATATTTTAATGTTGGTATGATGTTCTTTTTGTATGAAGTCTTGGGGATCATCAAGATGTTTTCTGGCAAAAATGAGATGTTGTTGTTGTGGGGTCTCTGAATGGCTGAAGAAGAACAAAATGAAGACTTTGGAGCGGCCTAGTCAAAGTCCTGACCTGAATCCTATTGAGATGCTGTGGCATGACCTTAAAAAGGCAGTTCATGCTCGAAAACCCTCCAATGTGGCTGAATTACAACAATTCTGCAAAGATGAGTGGGCCAAAACTCCTCCACAGCGCTGTAAAAGACTCACTGCAAGTTATTGCAAACGCTTGATTGCAGTTGTTGCTGCTAAGGGTGGAGCAACCAGTTATTAGGTTTAGGGGGCGATCACTTTTTCACACAGGGCCATGTAGGTTTGGATTTTGTTTTCCCTTAATAATAACCTTCATTTAAAAACTGCATTTTGTGTTTACTCGTGTTATCTTTGACTAATATTTAAATTTGTTTGATGATCTCAAACATTTAAGTGTGACAAACATGCAAAAAAATAAGAAATCAGGAAGGGGGCAAACACTTTTGCACACCATTGTATATTATTCTGAAATGTCCCTTTTCTGCATAATGAGGACTTTGACTTTTGATACTTTAAGTAAAACTTGATGCAAATGCTTTTGTACTTTAACTTAAGTAAAGTTTTGAATGCAGGACTTTTACTTGTAACAGAGTATTTCTACACTGTGGTGCTGCTCCTTTTACTTAAGTAAAATGCAGGAGTACTTCTTCCACCTCTGGCTATATGTAGCAATTTGAATGTCAGTTAAGATATCCTTTCTCACTGTTGTAAGCCGGTTTTCTTACTCTTATCACCATTTTACACCGAGAGAAACTGATTTGGAAACAGGTTTAGTTTGATCAGCAGTGCCTTCTTCTTGTTTTGTGTCATAAAGAAGTTTGCGCTGTAAAGTATTTCAGCAGATTTCATGTGGAAACCGACCCGGTGTTGCACAATACAATCTGCAGAGAAGAGGCCACCGCCATGTTTGTCATCGATCGATGACAGCGACGATAAACGTAGCAACGTAAAAGAATAGTTCCAGATTTTTGGAAACACACATTTTTGCTTTCTTTCCAAAAGTGAGATAAGAAGATGGATTTCAGTCTCATGTTTGTTTGTTACAGAGCTACAGTTAGCATGTGGTTAGCCTAGTTTAGCTTAAAGAAGCAGGGGGGAAACAGTTAGCCCGGCTCTGTCCAAAGTTTAAAACATCTGCCTACCAACAACTGTCAAAAGCTAATTAATTAACACCTTGTTAATCACATCTGTTTAACCTGTAATCAGAAATGAAAGATGTTATGCAAACTGTAACTGAATTTCCAGAAACTAGAAGAACTAGAAGCTTAGACACTAGCCAAGTTTCTCTCCAAATTTACCGCAAATTTCCAGAAAATGTGACGAGGTGACGTCATTAAAAGAGCTCCAGTCAAAGCTCAGACTTTAGACTTTCTTTCACATTTCCGGCATTTACACTTTAATTTTAACGAGCTAATTGAAAGTGTACACACAAAACAGTTGGATGGAAATGCACTTCCAATAAGGTTGTTTGGTACCAGATGCACATGCAAGAACACACACACACACACACATCGAAAGTATGTCCACGTATGTCCAAACACACAGTCCTACACATACCCAAAGCTTACTGTTGTCCAGTTGGTTAATACAGTTAATTTATAGCTTAAATGTCTGCTGGATTTTACACACACACACACACACACACACACACACACAGGGACTGTCCAGCTGGTTAATGGGATGGCACACCACCCAACTGGTTAAGCCAATAAAGGCAGCGAAGAGCTGCCGCTGAACTGAAGGCCTCAGCTCCTCCATCCTCACCACATAAACACAGTACGTGTGTGTGTTGGTATGTGAACGCACACGCGCAAGTTAACTGACATAACATGAAACATACATTCACATTCGTGTCTTAGCAACGCACAATCACACACACACACATGCAGAAAAAACAAAATCCACATTTAAAACACAGAGTCAGGCAGTTGAATCATCACACATGTTCGCACACGGAGTGACAGAGAGGGAATCGTATTACTTTGACTGCATACGTGAAGTATGCTGAGTTTTACCTCTTGATGTCTCCCCCGAGGGCGGGGTCTCCTGCCTTTAGTCAGCTTAGCGTTTATCCCACCCTCCCTAAAATGAACCCGGGGGGCAGGGTGCTGGATTTACTGTACCTTCAAACACACATGGTGCTGATTTAGCTTGACCCAAACACAAACCCCCCCCCACAAAGTCTAATTCCTCTTCACAGCCCGTCAAATACATGTCAAGATCTCTCCTCTCCAGGAGGTTTTGGTGTCAAGTCAGGTTTATTTATAGAAATCAACACGCTGGTTTGTCACAGACTGAAATCAGGACGAATGGAAGCTCTAAATAAAACGACCTCTTTATGATCTAAGACCAGAGGCTGAATGTGTGTGTGTGTACAGTGTGTGTGTGTGTGTGTGTGTGTTTCAGCTGCTGCAGTCCAAAACTTACTTTACTTAAGTAAAAGTACAAAAGTATTAGCATCAAAATAAACTTAAAAGTAAAAGTACTCATAAGCAGAATGGCTAATTTCAGAATAATGTATGTTACTTTATTGGATTATAATTATTGATGCATTAATACGTATATTACTTTAATGTTGCAGCTGGTAAAGGTGGAGCTAATCTCTTTATATAGCTCGTGAATTTCCCTGCAGGGATCAATAAAGTCTAAAGACTTTATAATACATCGTCATTTATTTGTCGATTATCTTTTGTATCGTAAAGCTGAATCTGCAAAGCAATTAAAGATATGAAATAAATGCAGTGGAGCATCAGGTACAAAGAACAGAAAACAGAAATGCTCGAGGAAAGTACAAGTACCTCTAAACTGTCCTTTCGCAACACGTTTACCTGCTCACGACAGAACAAACATGTTTTTACGTAAGTTTGTGCTTTGGTGAGAATGAGATAAAGTTGTGTGTACTGTGTGTGTGTGTGTGTGTGTGTGTGTGTGTGTGTGTGTGTGTGTGTGTACTGTGTGTGTGTGTGTGTGTGTGTGTGTGTGCTCTCTTTGATTGTACTTTGCTTGGCAGGTCACACCACCATGTAACAGGATCCTCCCCGAGCTCAGGCTGATTTGCAGAACAATGCAGGAGGTGTAACTCGTCCACATAGTTTTTAACGGCCTGAACAGGCGGCTCGAGCGCCTCAGTGAACTATGATACGATCCTTATTACTGCAAACCAGCTCACACAGACTCGGGTGAAACTCACGCAGAGGAATCGTTCTCAAACACAACAACAAAAAGCAAAACTGTTTTAATTTCCTTAATTATTCATTTTAATTTGACAGTTCTCTGTTGCTCTTTCATACAATATGTGATCTTATATGTGAAGGTCATCTCCACTGGGACCGTTGCATGCTACATGCTAACATGCTGACGTTTAGCAGGTTTACCATGTTCACCATCTCAGTTTAGCGTGTTAGCATGCTAACATTTGCTAATCAGCAGTAAACACAAAGTACAGCTGAGGCTGATGGGAACGTCATTAGTTTTGCAGGTATTTGGTCACGAACCAAATTAAGATGTCGACCTGATGGTGGCGCTAGGCGAAAAGTCAGAGGATCACCGAAGTTATGACAATTCATCCTGAGGGGAACATGAATGTGTGAACCACATTCGTCCCAATCCCTCCGACAGTCTTTCAGTCTGGAGCAAAGTGGTGGACATCGTCGCCCAAAGAGCCGCGCTGCTAGCTGGCTAACAATAATGTAAAGTACACGCAAGTCAAGTTAATGTGCAAATCAACAAGTGGTGGCCTCAAATAACCCGGAGAGGAAATAACTGGCTCAGGGAATGTGACACAGAGGGAGTCGTTAAAACTAAAGTTAACACAAATGAACAACGGAGTGTGGAAATCAGCCATATCAGCAACGCAAGCAGCGCACGGATGTGTGGTTAATGCGCTGTGGAGGCGCCGAAGCTGGCAAAAGCAAAAGAAGGCGATGCAGGGTGGATGTCAGCTATAGGGAGGGAGCACACGGGTCAGCTCTCACAGCCTGTGAGGCCCAGGTGGACTAGATCAGCTGAGGCCCCTCCCATGTCGGCCAGTTTCCTGCTGAGGTTGACCAGGACAGTGGGAGGGGGGTCACGTCACGTCACGCCTGGCTGCTGAGGAGATGTCACTGGCTTCAGTTCGTCTTTGTAAACAGACACAGGGAGAGAACAGACCAAAGATTTCCACTAACAGATTACATCCACGTCAGAATGAGAGCGGGCGAGCGGGCGAGCCGCCATCACCGCCACTCAGGAAATTCCAGTCATTCCTCAGTAATTCCTCCTCTCATTGCTCGTGTCTCACACATGGAGGCACAGCCGGTAAATAGGGCCTCCCTCTGTCTCTCTTTTCGTCCCCTCCTCCTCGTCAGCACTGCGTCTGTCTTCCACCTCTCACCCTTAACCTCTGACCCTCAGCCCGACTTAATAACAGGAAGTGATCGACTCCCTGCTGCGGGAAGAAAAGCCAGGCGAGGACGGCGTTGTCCCTGGCAACGTTTAACCGACGTGACACTGTGAAATACACTTTAGACTCAAGCAGAGCTGAAGCTGGGGATCGAACCGCCGACCCTGTTTAATAATATAAAACATAATATTTTCATGTTTAATTATCACTATCACTAATCTGACAACCTCAAAAACCTTCCAAAACTTTCCAAAATGTTCCTAAAATCTGTCTGATGCTCCCTTTAATGATCCCCAGTCTGGCTGCAAAAGAGAAATCACATATTTTCCCACTGTTGTGTGTGTGTGTGTGTTTAGCACTTCGGAGAAAAATGTTGAAGAGGGAAGACGGAGGGAGTGTGTGTGTTGAGCAAGTCCGAAGTTCAGGTGGGTGTGACGTTCCCCCCCCCCCCTTTAGTCAGTGACTCACTTTAAAGAAAAGAAAGCAAGCGAAGTTGAAGAGGAGGCACGGCTACGGGAAAGGCCGAACATGGAAAACATTCAGGCTGCAGTCAGTAGAAAGTTTCTGCAAAAACCAACTGAAAAGGCTTCTTTTATTAAATCCAGACGGGTGAATAAATTCATTAAGTGAACGTAGAACTAGTAAAAAAAGAAGAACCTCCGCAGGCTTTTTTAAAAAAAGGGTTAAAAAAGAAGTTTATAATGACTAAATGCAAAGCATCCGAGCAGATCAAATGTGCAAAAAACTAATTTAACATCCACAAATTCATGAAGAATATATTGTGTGTTTTTAACCACGCGTCACCCCCCCCACCCCTTCTTAGTTTATTGTTTTTTTTCTCATCTTAATCACTGAGAGAAACGTGCGCGTGCATTGAACAATAACAAGTGTGACGAAGTCGCTGTGTGTTAAGACGTCGCTGAGTTGGTATGCGAGGAAAGTAAAGAAAGAAGCGCTTCTAAACTGCAGGCGTGAAAATACTTACAAAGAAGAAACCAGAATATAATAAACTGAGCTCTGAGCTGCACAAACATCCCAGGTGACCTTCAAAACAGTGGTGAACAGCATTGTGGGTAACTGTGAGGGTCTCATTAGTTTGATGTCTTAAGAAAGCTGCCGGCGGCCACTCGCAGTACTGCAGCTGAAAAGCATTTTCCCCATAGACCTCCATTATAAAAGAGACAGTCGTCTGTAAAACTGTTGACCGGACACCTCGAACCGCAAACAAAGGTCAGTTATTACTCTTTGTATTATGAGTTAGCGTGGAGGTTTTATATCTGTCATCCCAACGTAAAGTCTCTGGGCTGAGCAGAACCGCGTACGCTGAGCCAGGAAGAGAAACACCACTGAGCACGTGCAGAACGCGGCGGGAGACTCGGAAACTAGAAAAGTCTTTGGCAATATTCGCTCGAGTGGGTTAGTTTGCGCATTTCAGTGTGAATTTGTTGACATCTATCATCAGCTGAAAAAACAAACAAAGTAAAAACTAAAGAGAGTTCATCGAAAGTTACTCAAAGTTAATTGATTGTGTTTATCGTCTCAGTGGTGATCAAGAAACATGCTGACAAACTCATACATGTCACGTCAACTGTAAAAGTTTGATAAAAACAAAAACCCTGAAAACATAAGGAAGAGGCGTAGAAATGTTTGAGACGGAGCAACAATGTGCGATTTTGGGATGATTTTCTTAATGTGACGTGTTTTTGATTGAAACTGTGAGTTAATAATAATAATACATATAAGAAATAATATGGGGAACATGGCCGACAGCGTAAGTATCAATAGGTTTACATGACGGCATGGAAATCTCACCGTACATCTGACTGTGACAGTAAAACAGGAGGGGGGCAGGTGGTGCGTCGCTCAGGTGCAACAGAAGGCTAACAGCGGCTTCACTGTTCCTGCAGACGCTTCGTCATTCTTTCCACTGTTATGAAGCTAAACTGCTGAAGAGGCCCGCTGTGTTACCGTGGCAACGCCTCACTTTCTTTCACACACACACACACACACACACACACACACACACTCAGAAAATAACACAAGTATCAGCATCAGAATAAACTCAAAGTATCAAAAGTACTCGGCCCATTTCAGATTAATATATATTATATCCAGTGGTGGAAAGTAACTAAGTACACTTCCTCGAGTACTGTGCTTGAGTACAGATTTGAGGTACTTTTACTTTTTCTCTATTATTTATACTTCCACTTCACTTTATTTAGAAATATTGCACTTTTTACTTCCCCACAGTTACCTGATAGCTTAACTCGCTAGTTACTTTACAACTGAAACTGTTAAGTCGATTCATCGATTAAATTAGAAAATTAATTGGCAGCTATCTTGATAATCGTTTGTATTTTTCAAATCCTTCCTGGTTGCAGCTTCTCAGATCTGCTGCTTTTCCTCTGAACGACTGTAATAACTGTGATGTTTGTTAATAACGTCGAGCTTCGGACTGTCGGTCGGACACGACGACACGGTGAAGGCGTCGCTTTGGGCTCTGGGTCTTCACTGTAGTGAGGACACATCTTCTTCTTCTTCTTCTTCTTCTTCTTCTTCTTCTTCTTCTTCGTGTTGTTTCTTTTTATTTATTTTTTCTTTTCTTCTACTCTATTAAAGGTTTAATAGAGATAATAAACGAACGTGTAAAATTATCTCGCGGCCATGGTGGGGGTCCCAACCCTTCATGTTTAAAATATGAATAAATAAATATACATTAAAAACGTTGCATTACAAAATGTGTACTAGAAGTTGTACTGCAGTTTAATAACAATACAGTTACAGTAACAGTCACGATAGGAGTTTCATTGAAATGCTGCTGATGATTAAAGAAATCATAAATATATAAACTATCACAAACAGTCGCCTGGATAATGTCACTATAACCAGAATAAAGTACATTTACTCACTAAGCACTGAACGTAAGTACAAATTTGAGGTACTCGTACTTGTCTTTTCTGTTTGTGCTACTTTATACTTCTACTCCAATATATACTTTTTACTTCGATACAGTTATCTGGCAGCTTTAGTTGCCAGTTTCTTGGGCGTTTCTCACCGTTTTCACGAGTTTCCCAAACCGATCGATCGATCGATCGACGGATGGACGGAGAAAAGAATCGGCAGATGGATCCAGAATGAAAAGCATCATCAGCTGCAGTCCGACACAAACCGGTTCAACATGAGCTCCGGCTCCACCAGCTGCAGCAGCAACATCCTGCTTTCCATTAATGCACGAGGAATAATAACCTGATGACAGAATATATAACAGCACAGCAGCCACAGGGACGCTGCACTGCTTTAATGCTTTAAGGGCTTTTCCTGATCACACTCACACTTTCACTTGTAACAGGGTATTTGTACAGTGTGGTGTCAGTACTTTTACTTCAGTAAAGGATCTGAGTACTTCCTGCAGCACTAATTATATTACTGGATTATAATTACTGATGCATTGATGTGTAAGCATCGCTAATGTCGCAGCTGGTGAAGGCGACGCTGATTTCAGCTGCTCTATATACTGCTGGGTAGCCTAATCTATAATAATACATCATCGTTTATTAGCTAATTATATTCTGTATTAATCATCTGAAGATGCAAAGCAACTAATGTTGTCAAATAAATGTAGGGGAGTAAAAAGTATAAAGCTGCAGAAAATGGAAATACTCCAGTAAAGTACAAGAACCTGAAAACGGTACTTAAGTCCAGTACTTGAGTAAATGTACTTAGTTACTTTCCACCACTGACACACACACAGATTGACACATAAACCTATAAACCTATAATCACACACACACACACACACACACACACACACACACTGTATTGCTGTATTGAGAGGCGTCCAGGTCGTTACTGTGTCCCTTTAATCCAGCTAAGCAGCTTAACAAACTTGGGGAAGCTGTCAAGGTGTCTCTCTCTCTGAGCCTCTCTTTGGGCTGGTGGCCTGTTGGGAGCCTCGTCGTTGTCTCTGGGAGATCTGGACTAAGAGTCCGCAGCTTTGAGCTAAATGCTAACATGCTCACAATGACAATGCTAACATAATAATAATAAAATAATAAAACTTTATTTATAGAGCGCTTATCAAAACAAAGTGCAAAGTGCTTCACAACAAGAGAAATAAAACACCGCAGTGAACGACGAAATATTAAGAAATAAAATAAACAGTTCAGGTAAAATCAGGATCTGCTTTCAGATAAAAATGTGTTTTGAGACGAGACTTAAACGAAGACGCTGACTCAGACGGCCTGATGTCTTCGGGCAGGTTGATCCAGAGCCTCGGGGCCCTGATGGCCAAAGCTCTGTCCCCCTTAGTTTCCATCCTGGACTCAGGAACAGACAGGAGACCCCTGCCCGAAGATCTCAGACTACGTGAAGGTTCATAAGGGATTACAAGGTCTAAAATACAGTCTGGAGCCATGAAGAGCCTTAAAAGGAATCAACAAGATCTTAAAATCGATCCTGAAACCAGCAGGGAGCCGATGTAAAGAGGCTGAACCAGGTGTGATGTGGTCGCAGCTCTGGGTCCTGGTTTACAGCCGAGCAGCTGAGTCCTGGACAGTCTGCAGTCTGTCAGAGTTTTTAGAACCGGCTGTTACAGTAATCGAGGCGTGAGGAGATAAAAGCACGAACAACAGTTTCTGCGTTACTAAGAGATGCTGATGTTTAGCAGGTATAATGAGGGGAACATGAATGTTTGTTCCACATTTCAGGACAATCCATCCAATAGTTGTTGATACATTTCACACAAAACCTCATGGTGGCGCTAGAGGAAACGTCTGGGGATCCCCAAAGTCCGGCAGGACTCATCCTCGGAGAACCACGAATGTCTGCACAAAATTTCACGACGATCCATCCAATGGTTGTTGAGATATTTCGGTCTCGGCCACAGAGATCGACCGGCACTGCCGTCCCTGCGGCCACGGCTCTCGCATGGTCAAAAACACAAACCGATTTTACACTTAAAGGGTGATTCCGGTATTTTTAAACCTTGTTATCGTAAGTGTCGGGCAACATTATGGAAAGGATCGCTCCAGAGACAGAGCTTTTTGTTAAAGACGACGCACTGACGCTTCTGTTTGTGAATCTAAAGGATCTGTTTGATTTTCGTCGTCCTTAATATTGTAAAGTCTTTGTGATTTCTTCTTTCAGGGGGAAGTACTGTTACTTAGTAGTACTAATACCTGCATTACTACTGACCACTACAACAAATTTACTACAACTACTCCTATAACTTGTACTTCTACTACTGTTTTCTAAGATACAATGTTTTTCCGAACTTACTGACCAAAAGATGTCAGTGGACACATACTGTGTGACTCTACAACACTCTCTTTTTTAATCGTTTAACATCAATAATAGAAAATAAAATCAAAACTGATTCCCTTTTAACTCTGTGACTATAAAGCTGCTACAACTACAAATACGTCTACTTCCACTGCTTCTCTCGAGCATCACAGAAACCGACGCTTCGTCTTTTAAGTCTCATAAACATTCAAGAGCTTTTCCTTCCTTGTACAAAAGTATTAACAGCAAAATGTACTTCAAGAAAAGTATTAAAGTAATATATATATATAGCATATTGTTGGAGTACTGATTTAATTTTAATGTTACTGCTGTTGGAGGTGGAGCACATTTTTATTACTACTTTATTTACAGTTGGACAGTTTAATCTATAGCACAGTTTCATATTTTATGAATTGATCACGTTTTTAAAAAATCTTAATCTGTAAAGTATCTAGTAACTGCGGCTGTCAGATAAATGTAGTGAAAAGTTCAATATTTCCCTCTGAAACATAGTAGAGTGGAAGTATAAATAATAAAGAAAAAGTAAAAGTACCTCAAATCTGTACTCAAGCACAGTACTTGAGTAAGTGTACTTAGTTACATTCCACCACTGGATATAATATATATTAATCTGAAATTGGGCCGAGTACTTTTACTTTTGATACTTTGAGTTTATTCTGATGCTGATATTATGATTATTATTTTAGATTCGTCTTTGAACGCAGGACTTTTACTCGTACCAGAGTATTTCTACTCTGTGGTATTGCTACTTTTACTGAAGTAAAAGATCTGAGTACTTCTTCCACCGCTGGTGCATAAAATTGTACTCGAGTAAATGTTCCTTCGTTACTTTCTACCACTGAGAAAAGGCCTCAGAGAAAGTTACAGAATTCATACTTTGAGTTCTTCAGCAGAAAAGTTCAAAGGCTCTGGACCATAAAGGCCCGTCATTGATGGGGATGCAGCCAGAGGCGACGGCGAGCAGGCGCTCCCAGTTATACTGGTACGCAGCTCCTCAGAAACCGGCTTAGCTGGCCGAGCGCTCGTCTCTAAAGGTGCTTTTTGTTTGAGTAGATGCTAAAATTTCAAACGTTTTACAGGTGTCATCAAAATACCCGACTTTGTTCTTTGCTGTTGCAGAAGAGAAACTGATGGCGGCACTTTTAACGACAGCTGGCTGATGTTAGCAGGCGGCAGCACGCTCTGTCTTCATCCTGTCAATGAAAGACAGACTTGAATAAATCACTGCAGAATCGAATGGTATATATCCTTACAGAGGCAGGGAGGCGTGTTGCTGTGAATAGTCTGATCTGAATTAATTTGAGAGATTTGTGGTAAACTAGGTAAGTGAAAGTGATTTTGAAACCCTGAATTTAACAGTGATAACAATCCAATCTGTAGATTTTGACATTTAAAGGTCCAGTGTGGAACATTTAGGAGGCGATGTCGGCAGAAATGGAATATAATATTCATAAGCATGTTTTCATTAGTGTATAAATCACCTGAAAATAAGAATCGTTGTGTTTTCGTTACCTTAGAATAAGCAGTTTATATCTACAGAGGGAGCGGGTCCCCTTCCACGGAGGCTGCCATGTTGCACCGCCATGTTTCTACAGTAGCCCAGAACGGACAAACCAAACACTGGCTCTGGCCGATCGCGTTTTTCCAGAGTCTCGCGGCCACCGTAGTTTCTCCTACACGCTTGGAAGGGGAGGGTGAGGCGAGCGGTGTTCAAATGGTTGCAAACTGCAATTTCACCACTAGATGCCACTAAATCCTAAATACTGGACCTTTAAAAGGGCTTAACTTAGCTTAGCATAAAGGCTACTTGCTGCAACTAGACGTATTTCTTGGTGGACGACAGCCTGATCTTACCATCACTGTGAGGCACAGAATTTGTGTTGATAAACTATTGTTTTTATTGTTTTATCATTGTATCTGTTTATATACGGATGAAAGAAATGAGATACAACGTGTTGATTATTGAACTTTACGGATGTTAAGTGTATTGTGCAGCTTTGCAGTGAGCCAGGCTAGCTGTTTCCCCTTGTTTTCAGTCTCTATGCTAAGCTAGGCTAATCGCCTCCTGACTCTAGTGCCACATTAAGCATACAGACATTCAATTCAATTCAATTCAATTTTATTTACGTAGCGCCAATTCATAACAGAAGTTATCTCATTGTGCTTTTCCTATAGAGCAGGTCTAGACCGAACTCTCTATAATATTATTTACAGAGACCCAACAAATCCCACTATGAGCAAGCACTTGGCGACAACGGCAAGGAAATACTTCCTTTAAGAGGCAGAAACCTTGAGCAGAACCAGAATCAATGGTGGGCGGCCATCTGAGAGGGAGGCACAATGCAAAGACCACGTAGAATTATTATTATTATTATTTTATATCGTAGAATAGTAATTATAGTGTTAATATTAATAAATTAGTAATAATAGGAATGACAGCTATAGGAATAATAATGTCAGTATCAGTAACAGAGCCAATAACAACAACTGTAGTAGCAGCTGTCAAGCAGGAACACAGGGGGCAGCAGGTGGCCCACAACCACAGATCCAGACTCTGCAGGAACACGGGGGCAAGCAGGCGGCCCACAACCACAGATCCAGACTCTGCAGGAACACGGGAGCAGCAGGTGGCCCACAACCACAGATCCAGACTCTGCAGGAACACGGGGGCAGCAGGTGGCCCACAACCACGGATCCAGACTCTGCAGGAACACGGAGCAGCAGGTGGCCCACAACCACAGATCCAGACTCTGCAGCTCTGGAGGCAGAAACCTTGAGCAGAACCAGAATCAGGGTGGGCGCCCATCTGAGAGAGAGAGAGAGAGAGAGAGAGAGAGACAGAGAGAGAGAGGGTTTGAGGGAGAGGAGGCACAATGCAAATACTAGATTTTTAAAAAATAGTAGAATAGTAATTGTAGTGTTAATATTAATAAATTAGTAATAATAGGAATGACAGCTATAGGAAAATAATGTCAGTATCAGTAACAGAGCCAATAACAACAACTGTAGGAGCAGTTGTCGAGCAGGAACACGGGGCAGCAGGTGACCCACAACCACAGATCCAGACTCTGCAGGAACACGGGGCAAGCAGGCGGCCCACAACCACAGATCCAGACTCTGCAGGAACACGGAGCAGCAGGTGGCCCACAACCACAGATCCAGACTCTGCAGGAACACGGGGCAAGCAGGTGGCCCACAACCACGGATCCAGACTCTGCAGGAACACGGGGCAAGCAGGTGGCCCACAACCACAGATCCAGACTCTGCAGCTCCGGAGGCAGAAATAACTTCCTTTAAGAGCCAAAACCTCGAGCAGAACCAGAATCAGGGTGGGCGCCCATCTGAGAGAGAGAGAGAGAGAGAGAGACAGAGAGACAGAGAGAGAGAGAGGGTTTGAGGGAGAGGAGGCACAATGCAAATACTAGATTTTTAAAAAATAGTAGAATAGTAATTGTAGTGTTAATATTAATAAATTAGTAATAATAGGAATGACAGCTATAGGAAAAATAATGTCAGTATCAGTAACAGAGCCAATAACAACAACTGTAGGAGCAGTTGTCGAGCAGGAACACGGGGGCAGCAGGTGACCCACAACCACAGATCCAGACTCTGCAGGAACACGGGGCAAGCAGGTGGCCCACAACCACAGATCCAGACTCTGCAGCTCTGGAGGCAGAAACACCTGCTGAGGCGACAGAAGGAGAGAGGAGAGAAACGAGAAAGCCCAGAACTACAGGAGAGAGAAGATGTCGAGTTAGTAACATGCAGTAATGGGATAAAAATGCATACAGGTGGAGAGGGAGAGGAGGAAAGAGGTGCATCATGGGAAGTCTCCCGGCAGTCTAGGCCTATAGCAGCATAACTAAGGGATGGTTCAGGACTCACCCGAGCCAGCCCTAACTATAAGCTTTATCAAAGAGGAAAGTCTTAAGCCTACTCTTAAATGTGGAGATGGTGTCTGCCTCCTGAACCTGAACTGGGACCTGATTCCACAGGAGAGGAGCTTGATAACTGAAGGCTCTGGCTCCTGGTCTACTTTTGGAGACTCTAGGAGCCACAAGTAACCCTGCATCCTGGGAGCGCAGTGTCCTAGTCGGGCAATATGGTATTATGAGATCTTTAAGATACGATGGTGCCTGACCATTAAGAGCTTGACATGAGAGTCGTATAAATCTCCTCATCTAACTCTCAGCAAGAAAGCAGAAATGCTTATTTCACCAAATGTGGAACTATTTATTTGATTCATGCATCCACAGTTATTTAACTTTCATTTCCTCACAAAAGCCTAAATTCTATTTCTGTTTCCTTTCACTTCCTACGCGCCACTCCTCCTCAAGTTTTCCAAGCCAACAACCTTGTGGTTTTGAGCAGTGATGATAAGAAGTGGAAACAAAAACAAAAGTGAAGTCAGGTGCCTTTGAAAACATGTAGACCCTTTTGTCCTTGGGGTGCATTATGGGAACACACACCGCAGCTGCCGGCCTCCCTGGCTACCAGCCGGCAAACAAAAAAAATCTTTTCAAAACCAACCTCAGGAACCAGCAGAGAGATGATTAAATTCTCCATGCGAGGAGTTCAAAAGCAATAAAAAATGAAATGAAAACATGGGTGGTGTGCAACACAAAGACCTCATTGTTGCCTGGCAAAGGAATGCCTGTGTGTGTGTGTGTGTGTGTGTGTGTGTGTGTGTGTGTGTGTGTGTAACTGTGGGCAGAGGCCGGGAGGAATTTGAGTTTTTGCATGGAGACAAAAGGTGGCCTATGACGGGGGAGAGACGAGAGAAAGAGAGGCAGCGAGGATGAGGCACAGGAAGGGAAAGAGAACGAAAGACAGAAGCTGTTTCCATTCATGTGTCCCCGTGCTAACACTTTAGCATACTGTGTTAGCATTTGCCAAAGTAAGGTGACTAGTATTGGCTAATGGCTAATGTTCATTTCTATCAACAGTGAGTCAAATGAGTAAAGTGAAAGGGGGGTCGTCGACAGCACTTTACTTTGGTTTTACAGGCTGTTTATTTACTGCATGATTCAGTCTCATCCACCTCCTAGCAAGCAGCTGCATTCAGTGAAAAACAAGAGTACGAGGCTAAATGCTAACATCAGCATGCTAACATGCAGTGACAATGCCAACATGCTGACGTTCAGCAGGTATAATGTTTACCATGTTCACCCTCTTAGTTTAGCGTGTTAGCATGCTAACATTTGCTAATTAGCACTAAACACAACGTACAGCTGAGGCTGATGGGAACGTCGTCAGTTTTGAAGGTATTTAGTCATGAACCAAAGTGTTGGACAAACTGAATCTTTGATCGTACTTGAAGACTTTTTTTAAAATAATTTTATGAGAATCGCTAATAAACGTGACTTTAAACTGATGACATGTTTCAGAAGTCGGCGACCGGATCGATAAAAATAAAAAAGAAATGCGATAAAGTGCAGTGGAAACTGGACTGAGTGAATAAACGATGATGAACGTGAAGCGCGTGACTTAAAGCGAAGAGCTTCAGATGTGTGTGGAGCGACGAGGAGGCGGTAACCTTCCTCACACGAACACATGAAACCGACTGGAACGTCACGTTTCCATCACGTCTCCCATCGTCCGAGCGTCCACTGGAGCTCTTTTTAATGACGTTCATCTTCTTCTTCTGCGGCGCTTTAACGGCAGCGGCTGGAGGATCAGCTCCGCCAGCTGTTCACCTCCGTCAGCCAAACGAGCGTGAATTTTGACGATTTTCTGGAAATTTGGTTTAAATGTCCGCTATATTTGGAAATCTGTGTTATGAAATAATACAAAATGAATATATTTTTGTTCATGCACGGACCATATAACATATAAAACAAGAAAACAAGTCTTTATTTGGTGTAATAACAAAGCTTTATGGTAATTTATGTATTTTTTCAGTTTGTGACAAAGTGAAATTACCACTTCAGTACTTCTTCTACATATTTGGTTTTAAAAAGGTCAAAATGAAAGTGCTTTTTTTGTTCTTGTTATCGCACATACAGCAGTTGACGCCAAACAACGAGGAAGTAAAGCCAAAGTCAACGAAACGGGAATTATTTAAAGGGTATAAAGTGCAGAAAATGAAGATGAATGGAGATCTGAGGGCTTCGGCATGAATGATGACGTCACAGGGCAGTGGTCAAGCCATGTGTATAAACATGCACACACTTATCCGTCAGCCTGCACAGCCTTAGCTTGCACACACACACACACACACACACACACACTGGTGGACACTGACACAATGCTTTTAACCATCACAACTAAACGCCTTAACCCTCGCCCTAACCTAATTGTAACCTGTGCCCTGAAACCAAGTCTTAACCCTCAAAAAGCCGTCACACGGGTTGGTGTGCAATCAGGTTATAGTCCCCACCGGGATATAAGAACATGAAACACACACACACACACAACCGCATTTCCCTCGTCACCTGACCTCTGACCTTTGCGAGGGTGTTGACGGATTTAAGACCCCCAACTTCCTCCCTGTCTGCGTGATGTGCTTTGTAAAGGGGTCCCATCCCACAGCTGCGTAGAGACACTTTTTAAAAAACGATTACATCAAACCAAGCACTAAAAACGTCAGGGGACGTGATTTCTTCTTCTTTTGAAAATATAATGGTTTTCAAAGGCAAAGGCCACAAAGTTAGTTTAGTTTCACACGCAGCTTATCCGAGCGAATCTCAAAATGTGAAGACTGAAAGATGATAATGAATGAAAATGATGTGACCCTGAATTTAGCCAGTATTTCAGAAACTCAAACACTTGTGTGAGTTTAATGAGCCTGTAATGTGAAGCAGATGTGTCACTTATATATAGTTTCAAATGCAGCTTAATGCTCAGTGTGTTAAAAGCGTCAGCTGGTGCTAAATGATAGCCTGCATTGTACTTTTGGCTGTTTCAAAGAGGCTGTTTCACCTCCACAGATGAGGAAAAGTTAATAATAGCAACATAAACGTGGCACTTTACAAGCAGATGCAAATTTGGACGCATCAGAAACAGATGACGTGGAACAACGTAAGCGTGACAACCCTTTTAGAGAGATGTGGTCAAGAGAAACAACAAATGACATTTAATTTCCACTAACGCCTACTTCTTTTTTACTTCCTCCCAACATTCAAATCAGAACAGCAGGAAGAATGAAGACATTTGTCCGGGTGCAAATTATCAGAAGCAAACAGTCAAATCGTTGCACGCTGGGTGACGTCGGCGACACCGAGGTCAAAAGGGGTTTTCACACATGACTGAACTTGTCTGATCACCAGAGCAGCTTCCGAGTTCTGCGAAAGACGTCAGAATTAGAGAGGCAAGAGCGGCCGAAGGCGTGTTTAGCCTCATCGCCAGCTAGCCATTTTGGTGCCCTAAGCATAATTCCTTTACGATGCCCCCCCCGACCCCGACCCCGAGAAGAAAAAAAAACGTTTGTTTTTGCCAGTTTAACTTTTTATTACCAAACATAACTCCATACCAATAACACACAATAGCAGCATCACAGTATAAAACTTAAGAACAAGAAGTAAAATCTTCACAGCTTTGCTGACTTTGTAAAGATGTTTACAGAATAGCAAAAAAAAAATTATCAAAATAATCCAGACTTTTTTTTTTTTTTTTTTTGCAAATTCAATGTTCAACTTTGAATAAATTAAATTAAATAATCATCAATAAGTACAAACAAGAATAGTCAGTCTTCTTAAATAAAACAAAGATTTAGAACTAGACTAGAGCAATTATTAAATATCTGTCTTGTTCCCCCTTTTTTTGTTACATATAAATGGCTAAAATGTGCCTAATATTTCTACAGGCTAATGAAATAATATTTAAAAAAAATTTCATTAGGCTATTTTTGGTGCCCCCCCTCAGCACAGTGCGTGATGCGCGTGGTGGGAGCGGCGGCGCTGCTCAACACGATGAGGTGGACACGTCTGCGCGCATTGAAGACATTTTAACAGAAATAGCGACTCCACTTCATGAACATAAAACGGAGAGAGGCCGGTGAAAAATAACAGAACGAACTTGAGTTGCGGGTTGAGTTTGGAGATCTGGGTCTGGGTGTACGCTGCTAGCTAACAGCCACAGCTAACGTCTGCACATCAGCTTTCTGCGTCAAATAAACACCGACTGCAAAAATACTTTCTAATTTGTGTGAATAAAGAGAGGAAAATGTAGAGATGGTAGCAAAGTTTCTGATCTATCATTTGGAGGAAAAAGCTAATTAGCATGTAGGCGGATTCTGCGCTCTGACCAACTGGTGCGTTTTCATAGATGCACTCAGGATTTTGTCATCTGGTAATACACAAAACCGTTTTCGGCCATCTGTCCTCATCAGCGTGTGCAAACGCAGGGATATGATCCTACTTATACAGGTCAGGTGAGTTAACAGGTGAATGCAATCGCTAATCGACCTCACCCAGAATGCAAACTCTTAGACGTGGACATGAAACTCTACCCGCTGAATAAACAATTAGCAAAAACGTTCACAACACAATCCAAAGATTAAGAGTCACATCGGAAAGTTGCACAACGAAAATTCGTTCTGGAAGGCAAAGGGACTACAAGCAAGGCTAGTTGGTGAACTACTGTGAGTGGCAAGCTAACTGCTAACACGCTAGCAAGCTCACAGTAGCTCTCTGAGCTAGCTAGCTTGCTAACAAAAAGAAGTTCACACAGTTAAAGGGGACCATTGACTCTTGCGCTGTCTGCAAACCTTTCTGGAGCCGTTTATACATATAAACAGTATATTTACAAGCTAAATAAAAGCTCAGCTAATAAGCTATGATAGCTTCCGCTGTTTCAGATTCTCTGGCTCTCTGGTTCCTTCAGTGGTCAGTTTGTTATTGGTCGACAGCGCAAATATTGCGAAATATTTGCGAATTAATTGATCTTGCCACATAATTTTGCCATTTTAAAAGCTGGTCTGCCTGGGCCTTTAGAGTTAGGATTAGCCTAACTTACCCTAATACTTACCGCTGAGAAGAAGAGAAGTAAAACCTCCTTAAAACACGCAATAATTTGATTTAATTTGGTGCAACATGTTTTCATAACTTTCCACCGTCTCGTCCCGTTTGCTGTTTGAGTCCAGCGCCTGAGGCGAAGTGTGCTGTCATGACAGACTGTGTTTCCTGCTTTATGAAAGCAAAGAGACGCAGAGACTGAGACAGATGAAGAGACGGGAGATGTTGAAATGTCATTTGAGAGGCTCAGTGGATAAAAGAGAAATGATGGAGGAGCTTCTGCCTGGTGCAACACGTTTTGGAAATTCCCATTAATGTTAAGAAAGACACGCACAGGATAGTGTGTGAAGGTGTGTGTGTGGGGGCGAATGTGAGCCAAAGATTGTCTAAACAAGCTGAGATAAGAAAATAATATGTGTTGACTTTATATACATCTCTCTCTCTATATATATATATATATATATATATATATATATATATAAACAGATAGCAGATGTTAGCTAGCTTGCTCACACGCTAAACTAAAACGATTAGCATGGTAAACATTATACCTGCTAGCATTGTTATTGCGAGCAAGTTAGCATGCTGATGTTAGCAGTTAGCTCACAGCCTCACAGAGCTGCTAGCGTGCTAGCGCTGCGTCTCAGTTCGGATGCTCCGGCCGGTACGCTCCCATGCAGCACGCTGCGCACGCTATGTACACCGCGTAGCGCGTGAATTTAGGCAGCGTCTCAAATTGAACACGACTGTTGTAAACGTGCTGACGGCTTCTATCCGACAACAGCATAGTGGTACTTAAAACCACATGTATAACTTGCAACTGCAACCGCCTCCGCCACGTAGCCAAGATGGCGACCATTGAGGGTGAGAAGTGTTCGGCATTCGCCACTTAACTTTTTGACCGATATGAGTACATCATCCGGGTACTTATAGTGAACTGCATTTATAAAATAGCAAGTCTAAGTACAAAGGAACGCGAATTGAGGCACACCTTTGGTCTTATTGTAATTTGTAAGGAGTATATTTACTTAATTAATTCCTGGGAGGTTTACCTCAACAGTAACTAAACCCTAAAATCAGTGTTCAGATTCAGAAGTAGCAACACCATACTGTGGAAATACAAATGAAAGTCCTGCATTCTACATTTTACTAAAGTAAAAGTACAGAAGTATTAGCGACAAAATGCACTTAAAGTATCAGAAGTAAAAGTACTCAGTAGGCAGCAGAGTGGCCCCTGTCAGTGTTATATTAGCACATTATATCTCATATTTTCAGATTATTATTCCTGATGTTTTAATGCGTAAGAAGCATTTTAATGTTGTACCTCGCCGAAGTTTGCTATTTTAACTACTTTTATGTAGCCGGGTAGTTATTCCTCAACAATGTCCGAGATTTTCTGTGTAAAATCTTCATCTGGAAAGTAATTAGTAGATGTCACATAAATGTAGCGGAGTAGAAGCATGAAAGTACCTCAAAATTGTACAGTAAGTACGGTAAAAGCACTCTCCACCGCTGGACTGAGTAAAAGACGACGTGTGAATGTGTGTGTGTGTGTGTGCGCTGTGCAGTTATTTGGCGTCACCTGTGAGTGTGTTTCCCCCTGCAGCGCCGAGGCCGACAGGTAGCAGCTCGTCTCCGTATGAACGTCAACACACACACACACTAATAACTAATAGATATCTTTAGGTGTTTATTATGTCAAAAGGTTGATTTCTTTGTTATGATCTTTTTTCCCTTTTTGGGGCGAGTTCCCTTCTTGTGCGGAGAGGTCAGAGGTCACTGACCCGCGAAGCTGGCGGCGATTCAGCGTCTTTTCCGTGAAACCGGAACGCGTCGTATTGTACGTAATCCAAAACTGCTTCGATAACTTGAAACCAGCACCGTCCGAGCTCTGTACACCTCAGCTAAAGATCCCTTTCTGTCCTGAAACTCTACATTTATTCCAAGTTATGGTTTTGTTTCTACTTTCATCACGTCGGACTTCTGCTGCAGCTCGTCTTCGGTCCTTCCTTTGTGCGACAGCAAACAGCAGACAAAAGGGCACAGGTGAGTCCCGGGCACGAGGGACAATGGACGAAATCTGACACTGGGAATGTCGTCAAAGGGCTGGGAAAGTCACCAAGTGGCTTTATACACCGGCTCTCGTACACGACGACTAACTAAGTGCGTTTACTTTTTTGCTTGAGTATTTCCACGTTCACTGCATTTCAGAGATAAACATTGTTCCTTTTACTCCACTACATTTATTTTAAAACCTCGGTTACTTTGCAGATTAAGATGAATAATAAAAAGATATTTTTTGATGTATTATTATAGGATTAAACTACACAGCAGTACATGAAGTATTTCAAATTAACTCCACCTTTACCAGCTGCAACATACAAACATTAATGCATCAATAATTATACATTATTGGATTCTATTGTTCTGAAATGGGCCAGTCTTGTTGATGAGTACGTTTACTTTTGATACTTATGAAGTATAGTTTGGTGCGAATACTTTTGTACTCGAACGCAGGACTTTTACTCGTATACTGTGTATTTCTACACTGTGGTACTGCTACTTTTACCCCTGCTGAGGTTATCTGTGATCCTGGAATTGATCAGCAATCAATAACACCTCACAACATTTTGAAAAGAGAAAACAGTACTTTTAATAATGCTGCTCGGCTTTGACATTCAAGTTAAAAACCTTAAGATTTTTAATGAAATCAAACAATTTTTTTTTAATACTATTTATGCATTTTTTCCAGCAATAGTCATTAAATGTATAATTATCTCTCTATGTAGTAGTTTTTAAACTGTTAGCGGCGGAGTCCGCCATTCCTGTGGTTTTCTAAAACATCGTTTTTTTTTTTCTTTTAAAAACAAGTCAGATGATCGACTCACTCAGGAAACAATATATAAAAAACAAGACAAACAAAAAGACCGGGACAAAGACAGCGTTTTAAATGTTAATGTGCATAAAAATAGCTTTATTTTCCAATAATAAAAATCAGAACCTGCATGCAGAAACCAATGATTCATTGGCTTCTCCACTCCATTGGTGATTCACATGTGATGTTTGTGACATTAAGCAGCAGAATATACATTTCTCTCCCATGCTCCCTGACCAGACCTGGGGCCGATTACCACTTGAAAACACTTTCGTTTGTTTGTTTTTTCTCCGCCGGGGTCGGCTCGTCCCGTCAGAGACAGCTGACCTGCATATTTAAACTCCCTCGGAAAAAAAGACACAGTGAAATTACTAAAAAATTGCTGACGTTGACAGATTATGTCCAAACCTAATCGAGAAGTGACTCCCGTCTGAGGTCGAGGGCAGCTGAACTGTTGTTGAAACAGTGTTTTCTTGATTAAAATGTTTGTTTCTGGGGAGATAAAAAAGGCCTTGAACGAGTCTTCAGACGTTTCTATAACTGGGCGGCAGCTCGTGTAGGCAGGGGACCTTGAATTTCCAAATACATTTTGGCTAAAAGATAAAGTTTGTTTCCCCACCCCACAGTCGTAATCAACCCCAGGTCTGCTACCGGCAACATGGCTCATCAGCACAACATCCCCTGAACGAGATGAACACCAACCACATAAGCAATCCTTCTACAAAAACAAAAACATAAATACAAAAAGCAAAAAAAAAAAAAAAAAACGTCTAAAAAGATAATAGAAACTCTTACAAAATAAAAAGTTTCAAAACTATTTGCCTCTGAAAATCTCAAACTAGTGTATATAAAACTTTTAAAAATCACATATACAACAGCTTAAAAATGGGGGAAAAACACCCCCCAACCTGAAAGAAGGCAATAAAATAATTTGACAGTTAAATTAATACAAAATAATAATAATAAAAAAAACAAAAAAAAACAAGTTGATCTACTGGAGGAAAAGACAAATGGAGGAGGCGAGTTAGTATTAGCATCGGTAGTATAAAACTCATTTACAGTAATCACATGAACGTTACTGCTCGGGAAAAGAATCAAAAATAAAAAACAGGAAAAACTATTTGGCATTTAAATATTTGGTAGATATTTTTTCGGTGCCAGGACGTGGCTAAGTACCAAGTAAAATATTATTATTTTTGTGTGTGTTTTTTGTTTTGTTTTTTTAAAACTAATGACTATATACAAATAGACCAGTCTGCGCGCGGCTGTCTTCAGCTAAGAAATGTCGGCATCAAACCCGTTCATCACGGCTTCAGTGACCCCATAATGAAAACATAAAAACAACTAACAAACTGTCAGTGTAGCTTATTGAGAAAGCATCAACCCAATGATTTAAAAAAAACAAAACAAAGTACCAAAACTACCAGTTTCTCCGATCACAGAGCTTAAACTTTCTTTTCATTGGACAAATAATCGCCACATTTACTGGTTCCATGAATATAAATTGTAAAGTTACTGAATATGTGCACCTGAGTGGTCAGGCATGAAGTGGAAAGCTTCACAGAACAGTAAGAGGAAGTGAAGTAGCTAGGTTAGCTTAGCACAATGACTGGAAGCAAGGGGAAACAGCTAGCCTGGCTCTGTCAATTAAATTTCCATTTTAAGGGGATTCAGTTTCTCAAGTTGGAATATATCTGACTTGGCGCTTTGATACGGAAGTTCCTGAAAACGCGGACAACTCATGTCGGCCGAAGTCCAGTGCAGTCAAACCCAAATGTATCGGATATGAACGTTATGTTGTCAACGTATAGCATCTTAACTCTCACACAGGCTAGCTGCACCCACCCGTTTCCAGTCTTTATGCTAAGCTAAGCTAACCACCTGCTGGTGGTAGCTTAGCTTAGCTTTGAACAGAGACGCGAGCGTCGTATCAATCTGAACGCATTTCCCCCCCCAAAAAAAACTGTCCTTTAAGCTTGAATGTGACTGTGAAAGAGGGTCGGCAGCTACCGTCGTCATGGTGTCGAAACTTTGCTCCCTTCACACATGACCAAGCTGTGTGTGTGTGTGTGTGTGTGTGTGTGTGTGTCACCCTGTAGGTGAAGAACAAACCCTGGTAATTATTATAGTGGTCAAACATCTTCCAGGCTTTTGAAGTACTCTCCAAAAAAAGGACAACACTTTGCAATGCAAGAGTGTGTGTGTGTGTGTGTGTGTGTGTGTGTGTGTGCGTGCGTGCGTGCGAACACTTGTACTTGCTACATAGTGAGGACTTTGTTTTTTAAACCTATAAAGTGAGGACATTTTGGCCCGGTCCTCACAACTTCAAAGGGCTGTTTGAAGGTTAAGACTTGGTCTTAAGGGTTAGGTCAGGGTTAGGGTTTTGGTTCGGGTGAGGGGTTCGGGAATGCATTATGTGAACGACGGTCCTCACAAAAAGATAGAAGTACAAGGGTGTCTGTGTGTGTGTGTGTGTGTGTTACAGTAGTTGCAAATTCCTCTCCCGGATTAGTTTAGCTTACTTATCTGGCGCTACCTGCCAGACTGATGGGACTCCCCCCCCCCCCCCCACACACACACGAGGAGATACAAGAATGTTTAAAAAAGACAAAAACAAAAACAAAAAAAAGTGTATTAAGCTAATTTAATGAACTCTGCTGAATCTGAAAAATGTGCAGAACGTTAACGGAATCATCTTATGGCGATCGTTCAGCACCGTGTGCAGGTGGAAATCAGCAGAAACGCCTCGTCACCATCACCATCTCTTCCCTCGCTGCAATTTCAGGAGCAGCGTGAGGATGAAAATGAACGAACACTGTAAATTATTAACGTCGGTTCTAACGGACGACTGCACGGCGTTACGGTGACGGACACTGCTCCCAAATGTTTAATCTGAACAACAACAACGAACTCAATTCTTTCTAATCATGACGCGATCTTTAATAGAAAACTGAAGTTTTTCTGCATTACAAAGGAGTTGTTTTGACAAAAAAAATAAAAATATACGTATATATAATAAAAATGTTAGCAGTAATTTGCTACAGTAATGTGAGAAGCTGCAGTCCAAGAAACCGGTTCAGCAGAGAGACGAGGAGGATGACGGAGGGGGAATAAATAACTGGACTGTTAATGCGTACCATACCGAGACACAACGTCATTGCACAGTGTTAGTGTTTTTAACTGGAAGGTGGGAAAGGAAGAGAGGAAGGGAAGCGACGAGGAAGAGGAGTTCTCCAAGTCCTCAGTTGTAAGTTCTGTTGTTTCTGCCTCTCGACGACGTGGGGACAAAAGAATAAAAACACAAGACTAAAAATAATAAAAATAAGAGATCACCGTGTACCACAGTCCTCGTCTGTCGCTCCTTTTCCTTGTTTGACGAAACCAAAAGAGAGAGAGACAAGCGGACCAACAAAGCCTCTGATTGGTTGAGAGAGCACCAGTAATATTAGTATACATCAGGTAGGAGGAGTCAGTCAATCGATTGTGTTGTCGAGGCTTCTCTCCTGATTTGTTATCGAGCGTCAGTCCGCTGAAGAAAAGTGAGGAGGAGGAGGAGGAGGAGGTATTATGATGAGGCACTGATTGGGTTTTTAAGGGCGAAGGGAGTGAGGTGTGTGTTTGTGTGTGGTGGAGGCGGAGGAGGAAGAGGAGGTGGTGAGGGTCTATGCGTAGATCTCTGTGGTGGGGGCCTTCTTGTAGATGGGCTTCTTCCCCAAATCGTAGCTGCCCTCGTCCTTCTTCTTCATGCGGTAGATGAGGAGGAGGATGAGGAGGACGGCGAACATCAAGCCGACGGCGCCGCCCGCGATCAGAGCTGGAACAGACGTACGAGAGAGGAGGTTAGACTTTTTAAAGCAGGAGGAGAAGAAGAAGGAGAAGCAGAAGAAGCAGGAGAAGGAGGAGAAGAAGAAGAAGAAGAAGCAGAAGAAGAAGCAGCAGAAGGAGAAGAAGCAGAAGAAGAAGCAGAAGAAGAAGAAGGAGAAGAAGAAGAAGCAGCAGAAGGAGAAGAAGCAGAAGAAGAAGCAGAAGAAGAAGCAGAAGAAGAAGAAGGAGAAGAAGCAGCAGCAGCAACAGAAGAAGAAGAAGCAGAAGAAGAATCTCAGTAATCTGGTGTTAACTCATTCTGGTCATCAGTAAGTCAGACCTGAGGAAACGAAGTAAAGATGCTCCGAGCTGATCTAAAGAATCAGTATCTGGCCGATCGGGTATATTTTAAATCGAATGATATCAGCTAAAATAAATCCGATCACAAGCCGGTTCTCGCTTTCCTTCACCTTCTCCCAGTCGAACTTTCAGAATGGCCTCCGTATCGGCAGATATCAAATACTGGACGACCCGTTAAACCTGATGAACACAGCCATAATTATAAAAGTGTGTTAACTGTTAACTTTGAACTCACGAAGATTTGAGTCAGCGTACAGAGCGGTCATCACTGTACCTCCATTAACATTTAAGTTGTTTTTAAATCCAACTACAGTCGACTTTGGGGAACTCTAAACTTTTCCTGACGGCCTCGTGTAGGAATCCTACAGCCGAGGAAATGCTTTCACGGTTCTTTTTCTTGACCTGCAAAGATTTCTAAATTCCTCTTTCAGCGATACAGCTGGTTGTCGTCACAAAACCGGCCCGTGTCTCCTCCTCAGCCTACGAGGACTTCTGTCTTGCTGAAGAATAATATTTGCGTTCTCCTTTCCAAAAACACAAGATGTTTTTCAGCCAAAACAGCTGTTATTTTTTGTTTTTAAACTCTTGATTTAGGAGGCTGGTGTCAAAATATTTAGATAAAAAAAAACCCTCCACCGATCCTGTTACTTTAAATACAGAAAAGGTTTTTAAAATCAAGACATTGACAGGTTCAACAACTCTGTTGCTGTACTGACCTGCCAGGACCTCCGTCTTGTTGAAGATGCTGTCGTCGCCGGCGTGGGCCATGAGGACGTTGGACGGGTGCTCCTCGCTGGACTCGGCCTCGTTCCTCAGCATGGGGATTTCGTTACTGTTCTGGACGACGTCCACCTCGTTGACGGTTGGCCGCACCGGGCGCTCCACCTCCGAGATCTTGTTGTCGTTCACGTCGGGCTGAGGAAGAAGAGAGAGGGATTCAAAAACACCGTCCCGCTGTCTCCACACACACACAGTCTTTAAACTGTTGGTGTGTCTGCACCAACGTCGCCATATCAAATGTACACACTGTGCAAGTGATTTTATTTAGTCTACAAACAGGTCCATCGTATCATAAAAACAACAAGAACAGCTGGTTTTATGACACGAGAAGTGAATATCGGTAAAAGCTATGATCTGTAATCAATCTAATCTCCATTGTACATGAAAGGGAGACATTTGAAACACTTAAAGCCTGAATTATACAACAATTGGGAACGCAGCAAAGTGAATCCAGACGTTTCTCACCTTAGCTGATGTCTTGGACTCTGTTCCAGGCGACACGGTCGTTGCTGTGGAAAGACGCAGATTCTTCATTTAATCTTAAACGTTTTAGATAAAAAGTAGAAGAATACGTGTCTTTAATAATTACAAGACAAAACGTCTGATTTTAGTTTAAAATAGGTAGGTTTAAAGTGTTAGAAAGTATTTGTAAAGACTGACCTCCGTCACCGGATCCAGAGAACTCGTCCTCGTCCTCGTCGTCGCCTCGTCGTCGTACAGCGCGTCGGGGTAGTAATCGTCGTCTGTGAAGCCGAAGTCCGAGCCGTTCGGGGAGTCTCCCGACGACTCCAGGTCGTCGTGGCGCGTCGACATGGCGACCGTCTGCGTGGTCTTCATGGGCATCCATGTCTCCGTCTCCCTCACCTGCTGGGACACCGGAGACAGGGCAGGGGGGGTCAGAGGATAAAAATCACCGAGATCATTCAAATTCCTCCTCCGAGCGCTGTGGCTTTCGGCTCTAAGTTTCATGGAAATCCATTCAATACTTGTTGAAATATATTTCACTAAAAGGCAAAAAAACAGAGTCAGAGGATTCGCCCGCAGGCTCTATAATCACACGGAGAAACTACCGTTCGCCACCAAATAACAGTTCATCTGCTCCACCAGCCATTATAGCAGATAACCAGCCATCACCTCCTTTTCTCCTCTAAACCCCGGACAACACACACAAAGGGCCTCTCGTCCCGGATGAGCTGTTCAGAGATACGACCAGGAGAGCAAAAAAAAAGCAGAAAAACACTCATTACCCAGTCCAATTGCACGGTGGCTACGCGAGCCGAGACAAAGCGGAAACCCTGACGAAACTAAACCCGCACATTACAAGACTAACCGGAAAGCACCCCAGCCTCTCAGGCTGCTGGCTTTTTATAAAGAAAACGACTTCTGTGGTGCTACAGGGTCGTCGCGCTCGGCCCTCTGGATTTAGTTAACATGCAAACAGAATTATAAAACGTTATAACAGAGGCAAACTCTTCTGAAAGAGGAGCCGCTGTTAGCTAGCGGCAGCTGTTGCCACAACTATGTGCACCTGATATGAAGGCGGTTTGATGGGAAAATGAAGAGATACGTTAAAAAAACATCTCAAAAAGTTCCTGTTTTGTTCAGAGAAGTGTTATAAAGGGAGTTTTTTCTTTTCTGACTCATGTTTCTAAGACGGATGACCTGTTTTATATTGTTTGCTAGTACTTTCTTCCTGTGTGCACTGACGTAAAGACGAGCTGCGGGAGGATCAATAAAGGATTTCTGATTTCAGTAAAGTGCCTGAAACTTAAAATACATACTGTACATGTGATGAGATTCACAGGAACTCTTCACTTGCTAGGTTAAAAATTACTAAAAATAATATATCTCTCTCACTACTGAGAGACTGCAGATAAATATTAAACCCGAGAGAGCTAATTCATTATTAATCTATATTAAATCATTAATTCTATAAAATGGCAAAATAAAAAATAAATAAAATAAAAAATAGCTCAGAGGTCTGAGAACAGAAGGTGACGTCTACAAAAATACTCAGTTTAAAATAATATTTTTAATAAAAAAAACTAAAACATAAAAGCAGCCAAGATTATATTGTTCCAGTTTCCCAGTTGGGAGTTTTTAACAATTTAAAAAAAAGACTTTGTGACGATCACTAAAATAAAAGTTGCAGCCCTCCGTGAATCAACCTCCGTTAATCACATCAGCACACTTCATTTCACTGACCGTTTGCTTGGTAATCAGCGTGAATGGGATTAAAAACAAAGGGGCTGTTAGGTGTGTGTGCACTTTAAAAAACACATTCATCAGCCTAATTATCATTGCAGCACACACACACACACACACACACACACTTAATCAGTATTAGGGCTACGCTAAACAGAGGGACGGGGAGGCAAAACGAGTTTCCCACCCACGCTGAAATTCACCAAACACTACAAATAAAAAAGTACGCCATTTCTGCCAGTCTGCTGTTGTTTTCCAAAAGTACTCCATGTTTCCATGAAGACACCTGAGATTAAACGGCAATAAAATACCTCGATGTCTTGTTGGAAACATTTTAATCCCATCAGTCAGTAAATAAAATCAACGCAGAGCTGAAACAAGCAGCGGATCAACTGATTTGTCAAATTGACAGAACATCAGTTGGCAGCCATTTTGAAAAATCAATTCGACGTTTCAGTCGATTAAAATAAAATAATAATAATAAAGATTGATTTGCTTTTCTCCGTTTGTTTTAGAGCAATTTAAAAGCAAACTGAGGTACATTTTTCAGCTGCTTAAATGTGAATATTTGCTGCTTTTGTGTTTTAAAATGGAATATTTTGGGGGTTTTGTCCAAAACAAGACATTTTAAAAAGACGTGAGCTTGAGCTCTGAGGACTTTACAGTTTTTTAAGTCAAAGAACTGTAAACGGACTAAATGACTGATGCATTAATTGAAATAAATAAGCGACAGATATGAGAATAATCATTAGCTGCGGCCCACTTCCCCGATGGAGTCACTAACACCGATCACACGCAGACAGTAAAGCAGACGGATTGACGACACGTTACGTGACAGGAGGCAGCCGATCAACGTGTTTGGTTAGACAGCAGTTAAAGACTCAAGATGGAGGGGGGAGGGGGAGGGGGAAGCTTTTTCTTCTTCACTGAAACCTTCAATTTACTGAGAACAAAAGCTGACCACAAAATCACGCTGGCGACAAGCCTGGGTATCCAACAACATCCTCATTTACCCCCCCCACCCCTCTCTCACGAACGCACAGACTCAGTTCTGTTGACATCACGAGTTCGCCTCATAATTACTTCCATCCGAGTCTCGTAAGGGGCCTTAATTTGAAGGGTTAGCCAGGCTCCCCAAATACTTGGCATAGCAATGATGTGTGTTTGAAGGTAATCCTCTCCGTCTCTCCCTTAAAAAAAAAAAAAAAAGTAGCCTGTATGACTAGAAGGAGGGGAGGGAAGCCCCCCCCCCCATTGTGACTGCACAAGGGCTTCAACCAGGGGCGGCCATTTTGCTGCGATTGCTCTGAGCAACCAGGCGGGCTGAAGAGCACTCCTGCGCGATTTCTTTTACATTTTCTGGCTTCTTTGTTTTTAAAATTCACTCTCCCTTTATTCCTTTTCAGCGTTGTTTGTCTCGCCATGTGCATGTGTGTGTGTGTGAGATCCCCCCCCCCCCATCTTTCCAAAGAGAGGCCAATAAAACTCTGCTCCAAAACGAAAATCCAGAGTAGTTTTAGATCCTCGATCACAGCGGTTGCAAATAAACGTTTGTGTGATTTACCCTCACACAGTCAGACGAGCTCATCCACGCCACCCATCGTGTTTTGAACAGACGGATGTTATTTAACACCATTAATTATATACAAAATTGTTAGAATATTTAAAATATTTCATGCAACCGTCGGGTCAGTTTGGTCGTGCTTGCATTCGTACAGCTACCACTTTGCGTGGCGCAGGGCGGATGCTTCGGCCGTTATCCGTTACTTTTAGCCAACTATTTCAAATTCTCTGTTCGCTTGCTAACTAGCCGTGGTGTCACGGCCGAGGTATGTATTGTGCAGTCAGTCTATCATCATCATCAGAAACGCTTTATTGATCCCCGAGGGGGAAACTCTGTCGTTACAGCTGCTCACTGTCACGTCAGCGCACACAGGAACAGAAGCACTAACAGAAATAATAATAAAATAAATAAGTCTGCAACGAGACAAGTATTTCTAGTAAGAAATAAGAGATGTGCAATTCAAAATATATAAAACACTAATACAGCTAAGATTAATTAATCACAGCTGGTGGCTTAACTACATGTACTAAAAGATCAATGTCATACCAAGTTGTAATCCTGTTTTCCTCCTTAATAACAAATATGTGGATATATTTTTCTAAAATCAAAATCATCATTTTTGTTCCCACGTAACCCCTGGCAACTACAGGAGGAAACCCCCTGGGGGTTCAAGTAGCCCTGGTTGGGGATCACCGCTCTATTATGTCCTCATTTAAACCCCCATGCACGGGGCACAGGGGCGCTGTGATCCTGTGTGTGTGTGTACTTAATCCTAAACCTTAAAATGGTGACTACCGGCTCTTCGTTTCCTCGCCGCGGCGTGCTGGTACAAGCCCACTGCGTCACATTACAGGAATCACACTCATTCGGAGGATAACGTGGATTCGTCTGAGTCAGGCTTATTCGATTACGTATGCCAGCATGAGCCATATTCACTCAAATGGCTCTTTTTTTTGCCCTCGCACTAAATATTTTACGTCATTCCTTGAGGCATGTTTTAATCTGAGTTTTTAAAATCAGCTTTTTGCTGAGCATGCTGGTCTTTTACTTGAGGGATTTATGCATTTGTGCTTTTCTCACTAGTTTGAAGTCGGGCTGGACGACGGACTTCCACGCACCAATACGGATTTAGCTAAATTTTAAAATGAAAATAACGACAGTCGAGGGGGTCGCTCTGAAACCAGGTTTTCAGTGGCTTTAAATGGGACTGCCTCTACAAATCAGTGTGCAGTAAGCGGACGAGAAAGCAGAGAGCAGCCCACCGCACACACCTCTGCTACAGGTAGGATTACAGCTACAAACCTTTTCTGTTCAGCCCAAAAAGCACTATTTGTGTTTTTTGACTTCCACACAGAGTTTGTCTGATAAGCGAAAGAACAAGTTCAATACCCAGAAAAGCCAATATGTTCATCCCCGGCCCCGGAGTGCCAATAAACCCTGACCTTTAAACCCCCCCCCCCCCCTCCCACGGTGAAATGTGGACATACATGTGTGTCCTGGAGAGACGCGCTAAAAAGAAACTCCACCATTTGCAGCCTTGTGTGCTCTCAAACAAGCAGCACAGGCCGACGCAGACCTGTCCCAACACGCCGGGCTTGTTCAGTGAGAGAGGAGGAACCAAAAGATCAAAAAGCTGAGGGAGTTTTTGTTATGCTTAAGCAATGATGGCAGCCACTGAATTTACTATCAGATGTGGGGGGATATTCCACCTTTACTAAATTCTAGGAAGCAGAGCCAGGATGGGATTCAGGCCAAGTCCCAGTCTGCCTTGGACAAAAAAAACAAACAAAAACAAGTTCAATCCAAGAATGTATTTGGGGAACAGCACTCCCACAACAGAGCTGAGGATGAAACTGGAAGTCGAGCGCCATAACAGCCTATAATAAGACGTATTTAAAACCCCCACAGGAGGATGCAAGCGGTGCGTTACTCCATTACTGTACAAAAACAAAAAGCATGCGTGCATTTTACACCAACTAGCATCTAAACCAGCACAGACCGGCGAAGAGAAAGGAGAGGTTATGTAACCAAGTCAACATGGAAATCAGCTCTCACAAATGACTGAAAAGAGACATCATGGCTGCCTGCTGGCCGAGCACTGGACTTTAGAAAGAAAAAAGGAGACTTAAGTGTCAAGAAATGTACAATAAAACAGGAACAGTTGGGGTGTTTTGTATTAATTCTGCTGTAGGAAGTGAAAATAAATGTACATGTCAGCCATGATTCATTCTCTAACTCTACAGCTAAGTTAGCTATAAATCCATTCATTGGCTGTGTAACCAAACACTACCATTATCCCCTAGCACCACTTCCACATACAATCCCAGGAGGGAAAATGGTCACGCCCTCATGTTAAGCCTAATGTGTTCACAACAAACACAGCCGTAACGGACTCCGCAACACAAGCCCTGGCGCTTTAAAAAAAAGCAGAGCGCACTGTGGTTCAGAGGAAAGCCACGAGAGGCTAACCCAACATCCTGCGAGCCCCGATTGCTCGAGGATAACGACATACTTCGTGTACAGTAAATGCACATGAATGCACGAGGGTGACGCTGATGCTTTTAACAAAAAAAAGGTTTCCAAGAACGTGGAGATCCTAAAAAGCTCATGATTACGATCTCTGCCGCTAACCATTGTTTTCGGGAGAAACCAAAAGTATGTCCATTAGGCTTTTATGTATCGTGTCACTATAGCAAAGCTTCTCCTCCATCAGTGACTCGCAGCCTCATATATTCTGCAGCAGCTGATAAGCAGCCGGATGTGGATTACAGCCAAAACAAAAAAGATTTCCAGCCAGTCAGACTGGATTTAATGAAGAGAAGCGGGAAATAATATTTCTGTTTGCTATTAGCGACACGCTCCATTTGAAGCATTTAATCTAGTTTTGTTTCCAATAATGGGAGTTCTCATAAAAAGACTTCAGTTATTATTAGTTCAGATGACCTTTAATCTGAGGCTCTTCGTCTCCCACGAAGGTCATCGAATAGCTAAACAAAGCTTTTCCTTGTTTAATGAAAGCCTCTTAATTGCAGAGCTCATTTGGCCTCGCAAAGCGGAAAACAAAACACCCACAAGGCTGCAGTCTGACCATGTGACCCAGACATCGCCTCGGTCAGCGGACTGAACCCCACAGGATGTGAATTAAAACCGTATGTTTCGAAAAAACACAAGGAAAGCTAACGTATTTACATTTGCACCAGCAAACTGATTAACCACTTAAATTGTGCGGCCTACAAAATGTCAGGAAATAGTAAAAATAAAATAAAATGCCCATCACAATTTCCAAAAAAAGCCCAAGGTGACGTCTTCAAATGTACGGAGCTAGATAATGTCTGGCATTCAAAACGATTAAAAATCGATAAGCAATAAAGTTGCGGATTAAATGGATCAACAGGAAAATAACCGATTAATCGCTTCAGCTCTAATCATAAATAAGTATCGATAATTTCGTTGACTCTGCGGGTTTTTAACATTTCTTCAGGACTGTCTTATGTTTCCACCAGGACGTCATGATGTAGGGTCACATTAATGGTCGTTTCCCCCGTCCTGCCACACACTTCACCCCTCAGTCTAGCCTCTTGTCCCGTCCTGGTTTATCCTGCCTATCTCAGCACGGAGGTCCTAAACTTTCCACCCCCTCCCCAATTGTCCGCATTCACTGAAAGGCAGTCTGTCAAGACACCCGCCACCCAGCCTTCGGCTCTGTCCCTTCCTTTGACGCCAAACAATGCCGGCGGACTCCTCAAGAGCATATCAATGACCAAAGGTACCGGGCTAAGCCTCCAGCGGCCTCCCTTCATTAAACCGGGGGGAAACAATCCCTCCATCTGCCGACACGGAGCGAGGCATCTGTTCCATTCACACGGCGGCGGCGGCGTGGAGGAGGCACGAAGTGTGAAGAGACCGAAAACACACCAGCGCGGCAGGAACGCGCTTCCTTATTTCTTTGCGACGTCCGACGTCTCTTGACCTTTTTCGAGAAAAGCAACAGTCATTGTCGTTTTCTAAACCTCTCTTCCCCTCTTCCCTGCGATTTCAGCTGGGAGATTAACCTCAGCAGCCAACGTGAATGGAAGATATGGTTTTTGAAAAAAAAGGTAAAAACAGGATGTGTGCTACTCTCTTAACCCCCCCCCCATCTCATCCCTCCTTCCTCGTCTTTCCCTCGCCACATTTCACTCCCTCCCTTTCTGATCCTGTTTTTCAACGCCCCCTTGCACCATGTATTGTGTTGCCTGATCTGCTAGTAAGATGCACTTCTGACCCCTGACGTAACTCTGCTAAAAAGGACACACACACAATCTTATGTAAGACGAACCTTCGCAGACTCGCTTCAGGAGTCCAACGCCTTGAGTTTATGGTATCCAAAAAGGGGCAACACATAAGGAGCGATCTATTATGGGGTCAATTACTTTGTTAAAATCATGAAGTTGATCCATTTCAGACTGTTTCCATTACGGGCCTCATTTGTCCTTTGATAATAAACAAACACCTAGAACGAGTGCTGCATGCTGGACTTCGCTGGAACTCCAACACCCACCTACCTTTGCACTTTCGCTTCGACAGCCGAGCTCTAGATTCCTTCTACCTACGCCCGCTCTATCTATAGCAGCGTTTCCACCTACCAGCACCACGTGAGACTCGATTGAAAAAGAGTCCCAGCAGCCCTGATCCCAACGGCGTACAGTCGGAGAGGTTGGGCTCGTATGACGAGTTCTCTTCATTTGGCCATCAATTTAGTTTTGTTTGCGGTAAGGAAACTCCCAGAGAACGCCACAAGAAATCTACATATTCAGTCTTTACCATGGAACAGCTGCAAAAAACAAAAAAACCTAATTAAGAATAAATGTTCTGTCACTCATGAATAAATAAACGGCTAAAAAGGCAACGGCTAATTGTTTCTAGATGGCCACTCCCGGCGGACCGCAAGGCCTCCGCATACCGCTGCACGCACAAACACCGAGTTGACGGACATGTTCGTAAACTTCCGAGATACAAAACACTGCAGAGTGCGAGTAATGTTCAAGCAGAAAGTTTAAAATCCATATTGGGGGGGCTGCAACTGACGATCCTTTTCTAGATTAATTGATCGGTCTATTGAATGTTTAAAAAAAAAAGGTCCTTTAGTTTCTCAGAGCCCACGTTAACGTCTTCGATTTGTTTGTTTTGCTCCTAAAGATTTTTAAATTTACCGTCAGATACGACAAAGAAAAGCAGTCGGAGAGGTTGGGCTCGTATGACGAGTTCTCGTCATTTCTACTTAAATCGGGGCTGGTCTCCCTTTATCACGAGAGACAAATATTGCTCAGCAGAGTGAGTAATATTGTTGCGTTCGACCAGTGACCTGGACCACTTGTTTCCTATTTGACTCAGTTCCTCTCCTGCCTGTCGGAGATAAGACAGAAGCTGCACAGACCAGGCCAGCTGCGCAGGCGGACAGTGTTGATTCAGCCTCCACTGATAAGCCTAATTGAGTTTTGACGAGCACCTCCCGAGGGAACGTTCCTGGTCTTGTCGTAACGGCCTTTATTGGTCACTCCTGGTGAAGCCATCCCGCCATGCCAATCGGATGATCCCCCCCCCGCCCGTTATTATCAAATCTACGACCGGTAAAGCAGAATGCCCGCAGCGAGTCAAACGCTTACAGAAGCCATTGCCTCTCCAACGTCTTCCTTACTCTTTGATGTCACTCCCTCAGGCAAGCATATCGCTGCCTTGCATCAAAAGGCATTACGCCCAATAGACTGAATGTAAGCTACTGCGGAGGAGGAGTTGTTGTTATCAGCTGAAAGATCGGCTGGAGGCTTTAAAAACCCGGCAGGAAATAAAAAAAAAGGTCCTTTAGTTTCTCAGAGCCCACGTTAACGTCTTCGATTTGTTTGTTTTGCTCCTAAAGATTTTTAAATTTACCGTCAGATACGACAAAGAAAAGCAGTCGGAGAGGTTGGGCTCGTATGACGAGTTCTCGTAATGTCTACTTAAATCGGGGCTGGTCTCCCTTTATCACGAGAGACAAATATTGCTCAGCAGAGTGAGTAATATTGTTGCGTTCGACTTTGTCAGTGACCTGGACCACTTGTTTCCTATTTGACTCAGTTCCTCTCCTGCCTGTCGGAGATAAGACAGAAGCTGCACAGACCAGGCCAGCTGCGCAGGCGGACAGTGTTGATTCAGCCTCCACTGATAAGCCTAATTGAGTTTTGACGAGCACCTCCCGAGGGAACGTTCCTGGTCTTGTCGTAACGGCCTTTATTGGTCACTCCTGGTGAAGCCATCCCGCCATGCCAATCGGATGATCCCCCCCCCGCCCGTTATTATCAAATCTACGACCGGTAAAGCAGAATGCCCGCAGCGAGTCAAACGCTTACAGAAGCCATTGCCTCTCCAACGTCTTCCTTACTCTTTGATGTCACTCCCTCAGGCAAGCATATCGCTGCCTTGCATCAAAAGGCATTACGGCCCAATAGACTGAATGTAAGCTACTGCGGAGGAGGAGGAGTTGTTGTTATCAGCTGAAAGATCGGCTGGAGGCTTTAAAAAAACCCGGCAGGAAATAAAAAAAAAAGGAAGGAAAACAGGAAATGTCCGTCTAAGACAAAATCAACTCAGTGTTTAATAAAAGCATACGAATCATGCCAGTAAACAACTGACTTATTTATACTTAAGAGTTTTTTGGGGACACGTGAGAAAGCCCCCTTTCCTTCACAGCGGAGGAAAGTTCACACTGTGAACAAGTCTCATGTTAGAAGAAAACGTAATTTAAACTGACATTGATTAACGCAGCGGCAATGTTTAATCCCACTCGATCGAGAGGTCTCTTTATGGTCGGCGGTTAATCTTCAACTTCTTCCAGCACATATTAAAAGGATGAGCTGGCCCGACTCACAACACGGGACAAGTCACATTACGAACGACGAGCATCAGAGACAAAACTTTCATGGAGAGAAATTTGTTCGGCTTAAGTTTCTGGTGCTGATCAACCTGCTGAGGCAGCGGCTGTACTTTGACTAGGCCTGTGTTTTGAGCCGTCAATACAGAAGTACGCACAGGAAATGTTCTTTACAGACCGAACGCCACACCAACAGATGTACACCAACAGAGTAAAGCTGAAACAATTAGTCAAGTGACATAAAATTAATCTGTAACTGTTACGATAAGCATTTTCTCTCGTCAGTAATTTGTTCAACCGAAGATGATCTCATTTCAGCTTCGCAAAATGACAGATGCGCCGCTTTTCTCCGTCATATATTGAAGTGAAATGTGCGTCTTTGGGTTTTTAGACCGTCGGCAGATTTATCGATAATGAGAATAATCGTCAGTTGCAGCTCTAGGACCAAGTATCTTAAATTTAATATACTGTTGCTCGTGGAAATCAGCAACGTAAACATAAGCAACTGTTCGCCGTTAATCGCTAATAAACTTCACTTCCTTGCCAAGAGATAGAGGAGGAGATCGATACCACTAATGTCAGTACAGTAAATATGAAGCTACAGCCAGGTAGCTTAGCTTAGCACAAAGACTGGTGCCTTTTCCCCTAGTCTTTATGCTAAGCTAACCATCTTCTGGCTGTAGCTTTATACACACACACACACACACACGTTACGTACAGACACGAGAGAGACGTAGCAATCGCCTCGTCGAACTCCTGGCAGGAAAGCGAAAGCCAAAACCTCGGCTACACAGCCGGCCACCACGTTCCTCTCTTCTGTACGAGCCCAGGCTCTCCATGCACACAGAGAGAGGACGCCATTAAGAGCTTGGGCCAAGCCACCGAGGACCGCCGTGACGGGTCAAGGTTTAAGGTTCGACTTCAGGCTGCTGGGAAGGGTGTTAACGCGGGCCGTAGTGCTGCTTCGCGTAGCGCCACCCTCACACTAATACGTAGTGAAGTATGTTTAATAAATGAGCCTGGGTTTTTAGGGAGGGATCACATTTACGCAGCATGGGTCCCGATGCATTAAAAAAAAAAAAAAAAAACGGTAATATTCCCGTACTGGGGATATTTTACACGCCTCCCTGTAACCTCTACCGGGAAAAGCATACATCAGCACCTTTTCTCTCCTCCTCGCTTGACGTTTACACAGTCGGTACTTTATGTGAAAGAAAAATACACCGACGTCAGCAAATGATTAAAAACACACTTCTCTTCATTTCTACTTAAACAGTTAGCGGTTGTGATCTTCAGCAGTAATAATTTAGTGTTGTTGTCGTCTCAAGCTCCGTCACTTCATTACTAAAGGAAACAAACACACACACACACACACACACACGAGTCCATCATAGCTCAGTTATGTGGATTTTGAAACAGCCGAGGCCGGCTCTGATGTTGACAACAGGTTTAGTGGCTGGTGCCCACATGTGCTGGCTGATTGAGCCACCGGTGGTCTAACGTAGAGAGGTAGACCTCACACACTGTGGTACACAACGTGTCACATGTGCACACACACACACACACACACACACACACCACATCAAAGAGGCGCTGTTTTACTGAGACATTTGGCAGAAGGATGACTGAATAAGGGGAAGCCCTCAGACCATCAATTTAGTTTTGTTTGCGGTAAGGAAACTCCCAGAGAAGAAGAAATCTACATATTCAGTCTTTACCATGGAAGAGCTGCAAAAAAAAAAAAAAAAACCTAATTAAGAATAAATGTTCTGTCACTCATGAATAAATAAACGGCTAAAAGGCAACGACTGATTGTTTCTAGATGGCCACTCCCGGCGGACCGCAAGGCCTCCGCATACCGCTGCACGCACAAACACAGAGTTGACGGACATGTTCGTAAACTTGAGATACAAAACACTGCAGAGCGCGAGTAATGTTCAAGCAGAAAGTTTAAAATCCATATTGGGGGGCTGCAACTGACGATCCTTTTCTAGATTAATCGATCGGTCTATTGAATGTTTAAAAAAAGAGCCCACGTTAACGTCTTCGATTTGTTTGTTTTGCTCCTAAAGATTTTTAATTTACCGTCAGATACGACAAAGAAAAGCAGCAGATCTTCGCTTCGAGACGTTGAAACCTCACTGCGACTCCACGTAGCCAAGATTTATACATAAGTAAAAGCCATGCGGTACACAAAGTCTTTTTATATCTATCTATTTTCTGAAAGTGTCGATCAACATCCCAAAAATTACGCAATCGCATTGCAGAGAGGAGATATTAAGTCGACATTATTGGGATATCTGACTTTGTGGCCCAGCCCTGGGGTGGAGCATTTTGATTACTACATTTCGTGCACACATTTCTCCAACTTTAATGTCAGATACATCTGCTCTGCTGACAGTTGCTAACAGTCTGGCTTCAGGCCTGGAACAACCATCTGTCAGAGTGTGACAGGGCGTCCCGGGACGGCAGAGGCAGGGGCTGCAGGACCGACATCAAACGGCCTCCCCTCCAGGCTTCGCCGATACATTTCCCCAATGGAAAACACAGCAAGGTTCATATTCCACGTTCTGCTGTGGGCCTCTGTACCTTTTTTTTTTTTTACTAGTCCGCCACGAAGCCACAACAGCTTCTCTTTTCAAGAACGGGGGAGGAGGCGGTGAAGAAAAGTGGCGCGTTAAGCCGCATGTTTCCCAGGCTGGCGACGTAAAAACAAACGTGCTGGTGGTCAATTTATTTTGTTACGGGGGGGTTAAAAGTGTGTGTGTGTGTGTAAATATTGGGACGAGTTTCTCCTGGGTTTTGATAAAGAAAAACGTTTGGTAGTTACGCGGTTTGTTCATGAAAACCGATCGGTTTAGATTAACATTTAACCTGCAACTATTCTGGCGGTTTCGGTCAATCGTCTTGTCATTATTAAGCAAAAAAATACCTTTTGATGAACATTTGATGGTTCCAGCTTCTTAAAAATGTGAGGATATGCTGCTTTTCTTTATCAAATATTATAAAAAAAAACACAAAGAAAGGAAGAAAAGAAACTAAATATATATATTTGGGTGTGGTCATTCAAAACAAGCAACTTTAAAGACATCAAGAGATCATCATCATCTAGAAAATAAATCAGAGTAATCGATAACGGCAATAACAATTGTCAGTTGCGGCCTTTTATACTGGTTCCCTGCTGTTGAGGATCCAGGCTAACTTTGTTTAACTAGAAAATGACTTCAGCAAAAAAAAATAACAAGTTCCACAGAAGTTGGATGAAAGTGTTATAACCAGAACAGGACGTTTAAGAAAAATGTTATGGTTAATGGTAAATGTTATGGCCAGAATATGTAGTGGTTAAGAGAGGCGGCGGGGGGGGGGGATCAGATCCTCGACTGCTCTCCATCTCGGACAGGAAGGACAAAAACCTCCCGTCTCTCCGTGCCAACATTCCTCGGCCCAAAGAGATTTTATAGACCAGCGGACAGCAATGCAGGAACCATTATTACATCCTAGTGATACTATTTATCACGCTGCCTCCTTTTCACCGCCACGCAGGCATTCACCGCACCCCCGTCATGCAAAAAAAAAAAAAAAGAGACAACAACAACGACAAAAAAAAAAGAAACCTGGCTCATTCTCGTGCAAATGATTGGGAGCTAAATGCAAAACCAGTGGCATTCCAGCGAGAAATAACAAATGGACTCAGCCCAAAGGCTTCAAAGGCGACAAGCTGAGGTTTGGTGGTGCAACATGGATTAACTCTGGAGGAAAGGGGATTTATTTTTTTTTTAACCCTGATTAACCACCGCAGGTGCCATCACAAGCACATTTTGGTAAATTAAGGTTATTTGACGTTGCTAATTAAAATGAAAACCACAAAAAAAGGGAGACATTTAGACCAATTAGTTCAGCTTTCCCCCCCCATGTGCCTTTTATTTAAAAAAAAAAAAAGACACAAAACAAAGCTAATCTACTTTCTTATCTTTCACCTTCACCCAATACTTAGTCACGTAGGACTTGTCGTGACTTGTGTTTCCATACATGGCCAGAAAACTGCTGAGGTCAAGGGGAAAAAAAGGCAAGACGAACAGGGTTTGTCGGTCCGGTCTAACTGATAAAACTGCACACGAGGCCTCAGCCCAGCATATCTGACAGACATCAAAATGGTCGACTTAAAAAAAAAAAAAAAAAAGTGTTCTGCTAAAAAGACTTTGCTAAATGAAGCAATAACTTCCCAGAATTACAAAATAATACGTCTCTCGGCGTCCAGTCGATAAGAAAGCCAACTCAGGCCATTGATAAAAACATTCCAATCATGCCCGTGGCTCCCAAAAGTCCCATTGCCTCTATTGTCAGGTAGCGGGACATTGTTATCGATTAGCTGGGAACGCCAAACCCACATACCAATAATGACCTCAGTGGGCGGAGGGAATAAAAAGGGCTGGAAGGAGGAGGGAAGGATTGTCATAGCTCAGAGGCTAAGTATCCATCAAAGGAAAGTGTAGCGAGAAGAGAAAGGGAGCAGAGCCTCCGAGGCTTACCTAGGAACGACAACAGCGAGGGACGGACGTGGACACGGACGGAGTAAAGGCTAAAGAAGGAAAAGCCGAAATGTGCAGTTCGCAACTCATTCAAGGAGCAAAACAACAACAACAACAAAACAAGTTGATTATATAGTTTGGTGGGAAAGCTGTACGTGTATCCACACTGCTACGCTAGAGGAAAAAAGGAGCGTCCCTTATGAAAGGCCCCGGGGCCCTATTGAGATCCCTCCAAGTGTGCAAAATCCCCAAGAGGGCCGGTCAAGGTCACCAAAGGTCACATTCCAGAGGGGAAAATCAAAAAAATGAAAGAAGAAGAAGAAGAGACGAGGGAGCGGAGGGGGGGGCAGCAGGTTGAGGCAGAGTGAGCAAGCAGAAGCTACATGGCTTCGAGGAATTCAACAGGTTGTAAAAAAAGGCGAGGCGGCGTGCGGCTCGCGACACGCTGGCGGAAAGAAGCGCCCGGAGCGTTTCTGGCTCCGCGTGGGAAATTTCAACGCGTCACACTGAAGCGTGTGACGTTACTATCTTTGAACGTATTTTTTTTAAACCAGACTACACAGAAGTACAACACATATATTTCAGACACGCGCTCCATCCTGGAATCACGTAAAGGCGGCGCGTTTGACCAGCTGCGATCATTTCGACAGATATTACGATACGGTTCACGATTCGGATACTGCGATTTTGATATTGTTTTGTTTAAAAAAAAAGCGTGCAGCCCTGGAAATTAGTATTCAAAAGATGTAGAGAATGAGGTCGGACATGAATGACAGCCGTGCTTTTTTTTTTGAGGTGATGCCAGAAATAATTTTTTTAAGAGAGCGACAGAAAACGAGAGATGCAAGTTCACTAACAACGAATTCTCCATTATGATCAAAACACAAATCGATCATGCTAAAAAAAAAAAAAAGGAGCAATACAAAGTCACAAAATAAAATCACCTGTGTGTCAATTTTACTTTAATTACTTTATTTAAAACTGCTAATTTTGGCGTGTCCTGTATTGTGTGTATGGGCACTAATTCACGCCCCAACACGCAGTAAAATCGCAGGTTTTTGTGCTCAGTTCTGGCCTCCATCTTCTCTACAAGCAGAGCTGCTGAACAAATGCTTTCTGCCAAGAGTCGGCGCTTGTATGGGCGATATAAATCCAATCATCACACATACACACACACACACACACATATACACTGCCATCACATGGCAATCCCTTAACTTTGGGTAGAGCGGGACGGGGGTCAAAGCACGACACTCTCTGGTGTTTGAGTAAACACACATTTCTTGAATAGTTAATGAAGAAACCAAGCTTGGGTGGCAGTAGAACAAAGGTGACAACAGTCTGACTATATGCAGCAGAATGATGAGTCTGGAGAAAAGACCTGGCAGAAGAAGAAGAAGAAGAAGAAGACCACGCAAACTGGGGGTTAGTGTTTCACAATGCAAAAAATAAACCCCCAACAAATCTGGATAGAGCACATCCTGAAAAATAATACAGGATATAACTATTAAAAGCTAGAAAACTGCACATTTGAGACCTGCATTTGTAAAAGTGTCAGCCACATCCAGTTCAGTGACGCTCCTCAGCTCTCAAATTCTTTGGGCATTAAGTCACAACACAGCAAGAGGCTGTTTGACTTATCCCCCAAAAAAGCACCAGCGGCTCCAGAAGAAGAAGAAGAAGAAGAAGAAAGAGAACAATAACTAAAACATGTTTAAACTAAGCAGTTGCCAATTTCTGCACCAAAAAAAACAATCATATCCAACAACAACAACAAAAGACAACACATGGGGATCCACAGCTTCATAGGCACATGCTTTCTCAGCAGGGGGATGGGACGGGGGGGGGGCTGTGGCAACTTTCTTTGGCTAATTGATTAAAGAGTCCTTCATATAAAAGAAGAGCAGCCCAGATGTCCCAGTTACTGGCCCATCAGAGACCATCAGAGCCCCCCCCCACCACCCGGTCTGGACTGGACTTTAGCATTGAAGCTAGCTGGCTAACAACACTGAGGCTCTTTGGACTATCTACCTAATCAAGTTTGTACAACACCAAACTTGTTCTGTGTTGGTATGAGATTAAAAAAAACATTAAAACGTTACTGAAAACGGTTAAAAAAAATTTAATAAAATCAAAGCTACGTGAATTATTCCTCGCAGGGTAAACTTAGTAGAAACTAGTAGCGTACTTTTTTAAGCTAGCGAAGTTTCCTAACGTGCGCCTTTTTAACGTTAGCTCGCTGTTAGAAATGTTCAGTTAAAACAGACTTACCGACTCTGAAACAACGGAGGCGGATAAAATCAACACGAGGCAGAGGCTGAGCATGGTTGTCCTCTCAGGTAGCGTTTTAAAAAACAATTAAAAATAACAAAAAAAATAATGATGATAAAGTCTTGAAATGTTAGCTTTGCAGAGATTTAAAATCTGTGAACCAGTGGGGTGACGGAGTAGTTTCGCAGTAGTTTTTGCGTCCCAATATAGTCCAACAAGTCGTAGAGAAACTGTCCCCCTTGGCTGGCTCTTGGCTGGCTCTTCTCCCCGGTGTCCGGTCGACTTTACTGGGGCTCCCACCGTCTGACCGGCTCTATATTTCTGACGCTCTAACTCTCCCCCAACTCTCCTCCAATCAGCGACGAGCCGTGACGTCGCGCGCTCTCTCTCTGCCTTCCCCATGATTTACCGTAAAGCGCGTCACAGCTTGGCCCCGCCCATTGCGCCCGCTTACCCGGATGCGGCCGAGAACACGGCGGCTGGTGCTTCAAAATAAAAGCATAAAGCAGTTCACGGAAGTTCAATGATTGTCGACACAATATTAGCGTTTAAGTGTCATTTAGAGCCTCTGTACGTTATATGTATTTGGGGCGTGCAAAACATAGTCTCAAAAGACACGTGGACGCAATATGATTTGAATAGTTGACACTGTTTTGTCTCTAAAGTTTTTATTTCATTCAATTATATATATATATATTTTTTTTTAATCTATTCTGTTTTAGTTATCATATATATATAATTTGGCTTTTAAATTGTAATTGTGAACTTTTGTGATTATATGACTTGACTGCAATGTCCCTTTGGGATTAATAAACTACTCTATCTACCTGTCAATCAATCTATCTATCAGTCTATCTATCTATTTATGGCTTCAGTATTTAAAAAAGTATAAAGTATATATGAAACAGCAAGGCTTAGCATCAAATATGAAAGGCTTTGATAGATATTAAGTATGACGCACACGAATCAATGGTTTATTTCTGTTTAAGTCTGGAGTTGCAGCCAACTGCTATTGTTTATCTTCATTAATTACATGATAAGAAGCTAATGGTGGGCCATTATCTTATCTACCACAGTGTGCGGTGGCCTACCAGACTTTGATTAAAGGTGATCGTTTTCCCATCAGAGAAGGATAAACTGGAGTTAAATAATCGTTTTTAACATTGTTGTGGGTGTCCACATACTTTTAGCCATACATGCATGGTAACATATCCTACTTTAGGCACTACAGGAGTCAAAATACTGTGTAGAAAACATAATTAGGCTCTGTCAAATACTAGTGATACCAACAGAAGTTACAAACCAGGAAGTCTTAATTCCCATTGGGAACATTTTAATGTCCGCATCGAGTCGTGCTCGTTTGGTTTTCTGCACGTTTGGCTGCAGTTTCCGCGGAAGGGAAGCTGCTTTGTCTGCGGGGTTTTTGTGCTGCTTCACGGAAATTGTTCGAGTGACGACATCTTCCGGTAAAAAGTTCCTCTCTCTCTCTCTCCGGGCTTCACCGCTTTCCGTTTCCAGATGTTTTTACTCTCCAGAGCCTTTTCCCTGGAAACAACAACAGCGTTGCTCACTGTTTTCATTTTCCTCTGCGAGGCGTTGCATCATCGATGTTCTCACTCTCGTGTGTTTATTATTGTAACTTTGGTATTTAAGTAAAAGTGCAAACACCACGCTGTACAAATACCCTGCTACAGGTAGAAGTACCTGCGGTGAAAATGTTACTTAATTAAGTAAAATATATATAAATAATAATGAAACTTTATTTATTAAACCTTTAATAGAGTAGAAGAACAGAAAAAAGAAATAAAAAAAGAAAGAAACAACACGAAGAAGAAGAAGAAGAAGAAGAAGAAGATGTGTCCTCACTACGTCTACATTCATTTCATCCATCACCTCCATGATTTCACTTTACTATTAAAGAGCTTATCAGTTAATATTTGTCCTTTTTATACATTTATTCCGAAGGAATTACACCTAATAGGAAGGGAAGTTGCTCACTGTTTTCATTTTCCTCTGCGAGGCGTTGCAGCAGGTTCGTGTATATTATTGTAATATACACGATTTTACATTGTAAATGTAAAGTGATATTGTACTTTAGTATCTAAGTAAAAGTGCAAACACCACGCTGTACAAATACCCTGCTACAGGTAGAAGTACCTGCGGTGAAAATGTTACTTTAGTAAAATATATATAAATAATAATAAAACTTTATTTATCAAAACAAAAGGACAAAGTGCTTCACAACAAGAGAAATAAAACACATAAAATGCACAAAAGCAGTAAAATAAACAGTTCAGGTAAAATCAGGATCTGCTTTCAGATAAAAATGTGTTTTGAGACGAGACTTAAACGAAGACGCTGACTCAGACAGCCTGATGTCTTCGGGCAGGTTGATCCAGATCCTCGGGGCCCTGATGGCCAAAGCTCTGTCCCCCTTAGTTTCCATCCTGGACTCAGGAACAGACAGGAGACCCCTGCCCGAAGATCTCAGACTACGTGAAGGTTCATAAGGGATTACAAGGTCTAAGATACAGTCTGGAGCCATGAAGAGCCTTAAAAGTAATCAATAAGATCTTAAAGTCAGTCCTGAAACCAACAGGGAGCCGATGTAAAGAGGCTGAACCAGGTGTGACGTGGTCGCAGCTCTGGGTCCTGGTTTACAGCCGAGCAGCTGAGTCCTGTACAGTCTGCAGTCTGTCAGAGTTTTTAGATTAAGACGAGTGAACCGGCCGTTACAGTAATCGAGGCGTGAGGAGATAAAAGCACGAACAACAGTTTCTAACAAAGTGTGTGAGTGTAATCAGGAAAAGCGCTTAAAGCATTAAAGCAGTGCAGCGTCCCTGCGGCTGCTGTGCTGTTATATCTTCTGTCATCAGGTTATTATTCCTCGTGCATTCATGGAAAGCAGGATGTTGCTGCTGCAGCTGGTGGAGCCGGAGCTCATGTTGAACCGGTTTGTATCGGACTGCAGCTGATGATGCTTTTCATTCTGGATCCGTCTGCCGATTCTTTTCTCCGTCCATCGATCGATCGATCGATCGGTTTGGGAAACTTGTGAAAACGGTGAGAAACGCCCAAGAAACTGGCAACTAAAGCTGCCAGATAACTGTATCGAAGTAAAAAGTATATATTGGAGTAGAAGTATAAAGTAGCACAAACAGAAAAGACAAGTACGAGTACCTCAAATTTGTACTTACGTTCAGTGCTTAGTGAGTAAATGTACTTTATTCTGGTTATAGTGACATTATCCAGGCGACTGTTTGTGATAGTTTATATATTTATGATTTCTTTAATCATCAGCAGCATTTCAATGAAACTCCTATCGTGACTGTTACTGTAACTGTATTGTTATTAAACTGCAGTACAACTTCTAGTACACATTTTGTAATGCAACGTTTTTAATGTATATTTATTTATTCATATTTTAAACATGAAGGGTTGGGACCCCCACCATGGCCGCGAGATAATTTTACACGTTCGTTTATTATCTCTATTAAACCTTTAATAGAGTAGAAGAAAAGAAAAAATAAATAAAAAAAGAAAGAAACAACACGAAGAAGAAGAAGAAGAAGAAGAAGAAGAAGAAGAAGATGTGTCCTCACTACAGTGAAGATCCACCCGTCTACATTCATTTCATCCATCACCTCCATGATTTCACTTTACTATTAAAGAGCTTATCAGTTAATATTTGTCCTTTTTATACATTTATTCCGAAGGAATTACACCTAATAGGAAGGGAAGTTAAATCTAATCCGGAGCCATAGAAACGCAAGATCCGCAAGATGATTAAAGTGGAAAAGGCCTCCAAATTTATTCAGATAAAACAAGGAGAAAACCTTTTCTAGTCACAACCAGTGGACAACCGGCATCATTTTGTTTCAAAGGGTCACTAACCAAAAAAGTACGTTTGTGTGCGTCTTCTTTACGCCTGCAGAGTGGAATGAAAAGGTTAAGTTTGCTGCATGTCAGCTATCCCCGTGATACGGATCTACATTATATGCTTTTTAATTAAGTTGCCACATAATATGGGGAATTTTCTGCTCTTTTCTGTCACCGTGCCATTAAACACCAGAGGATGAAGCAACAGAAAGATAACACACAAAGAAGAGAGATAAGAACAGATAACACTCACACACACACACACACACACACACACACACACACACACACACACACACACACACACAAAAGATAACGTAAATCTGGAAAAACCCAGGCAAAGACATGTTGGAACTGTGTGTGAATGGCTCTTTGTATTTGTTTTGCGTGCTCACGTAAATTTTCTTTTGCCAGCAGCATAATAATATATTAGTTACAGACATGAAAGGAAATTAAGTGTGAGGGTCACCGTGCATGTGTACAGTGTGTACAGTGTGTGTACAGTGTGTACAGTGTGTACTGTGTGTACAGTGTGTACTGTGCAGTGGTGGAAGAAGTATTCAGATCTATTAAGTAAAAGTAGCAACACCATATATATATATATATATATATATATATATATATATATATATATATATATATATATATATATATATATATATATAAATAAAAGTAGTCATTATGCAGAATGACTAATTTCAGAATAATATATATTGTATAATATATATAAATAAAACTTGGTCCTTCGCCCTCCGCGGGTGGTCTCGTCCTTCGAGCTCGGGTCCTCTACCAGAGGCCTGGGAGCTCGAGGGTTCTGCGCAGTATCTTCGCTGTTCCCAGTACTGCACTCTTCTGGACCGAGATGTCTGGTGTTCTTCCAGGGACCTGCTGTAGCCACTCCTCCAGTTTGGGGGTCGCTGCCCCGAGTGCTCCGATGACCACGGGCACCACCGTCGCCTCCACCTTCCAGGCCTTCTCCAGCTCTTCTCTGAGCCCTTGGTACTTCTCTAGTTTCTCATGCTCCTTTCTCCTCGTCAATCTCAAGTTGTGATAGCAGTTGCCGCTTGTGGATGTTGGAACACTGAGCTACTAGTTGCTTCGCCGTGAGCCTCGATTGTGGGTTTCGAAGTAACCATTCATCCCACATCCTGTGCATGTAACCCCTCTGACTGGGGTTACATGCACAGAACTGGACTTGTTCCCCCGTGTGAATGTCCCGTGACCTACTAAATCTACAGGATTAAATCTACAAACTACAGGACCTAAGTCCTGTGACTTACCAATTGAGCTATCCAGCAGCTTTTATATATATATATAAAAACCAATAAACCAATAGGGGCAATGAGAAACTGTGTTTACAGATGCGTTACATTCCCCGTGTATTAATAGTCAGTCTCATAATAATTACAAGGCTTATACAAATGTGATGCATACCTTAAAGGATTTAGGGGGCTCTGTTTGCAGAATATGGCAGAAACATAAATAAATACGTTTAGTGTATAATCAGCTGAAAATAAGAATCGCTGTGTTTCCGTTACCTTAGAGTGAGCCCTTTCTACAGAGGGAGCGGGTCCCCTTCCACGGAGGCGGCCATGTTGCACGGCCATGTTTCTACGGTAGCCCAGAACGGACAAACCAAACACCGGCTCTAGAGAGGGCCCCTCGCGTTTGTGGCGAGTCTCGCGGCCACCGTAGTTTCTCCTACACGCTTGGAAGGGGAGGGCGAGGCGAGCGGTGTTCAAATGGTTGTAAACTGCAGTTTCACCGCTAGATGCCGCTAAATCCCACACACTGCTCCTTTAAATCACGATCTAATCTAATCTAGTGTGTATGTGTGTGAGCTTTGGGGCGTTTTCTTTCGGCTGTTGCTGCTGGGAACCGTCAATAATCCAGCAGCAGATGATCGCAGTGTTCTTGAAGGCAAGTAGTGAACAAGGAAATTAGCAGTGTAGCTTGGTCGTAGCCCATTAAGGGCTTTGTATATAAAGGAGGACCTTAAAATCAATTTTAAATGTTACAGGAAGCCAGTGCGGAACAGCTAAAACTGGACTAAAAACTGGACTTTAAACAAAAAAGTAATCTCTTTGCATGTTTCCTACAGAGCAGGTCTAGAAAGTACAATTTATAATATTATTTACAGAGACCCAACAGTTCCCACCACGAGCACGCACTTGGCCACAGCGGCAAGGAAACCCTTCCTTTAAGAGGCAGAAACCTCGAGCAGAACCAGACTCAATGGCTGGCGGCCATCAGTAAACAGCTGACAGAGACCCAACAGTTCCCACCACGAGCACGCACTTGGCCACAGCGGCAAGGAAACCCTTCCTTTAAGAGGCAGAAACCCTCGAGCAGAACCAGACTCAATGGCTGGCGGCCATCAGTAAACAGCTGACAGAGACCCAACAGTTCCCACCACGAGCAAGCACTTGGCCACAGCGGCAAGGAAACCCTTCCTTTAAGAGGCAGAAACCTCGAGCAGAACCAGACTCAATGGCTGGCGGCCATCAGTAAACAGCTGACAGAGACCCAACAGTTCCCACCACGAGCAAGCACTTGGCCACAGCGGCAAGGAAACCCTTCCTTTAAGAGGCAGAAACCTTCGAGCAGAACCAGACTCAATGGCTGGCGGCCATCAGTAAACAGCTGACAGAGACCCAACAGTTCCCACCACGAGCAAGCACTTGGCCACAGCGGCAAGGAAACCCTTCCTTTAAGAGGCAGAAACCTTCGAGCAGAACCAGACTCAATGGCTGGCGGCCATCAGAGAGAGACAGAGAGGTAAGAGAGCATACAGTAGCACAATGCAAATTCCACATAGACTTTTAAAATAATAATAATGTGGTAATATTAATATTAATAAAATAATAATAGTAAAAAGACTAATAACAACAACTGCAGTAGCGTTGATGTGTTGTACTGTATCCAGCTGTTTCGCTGATTAATTGTCAAATTCCTCATCAGCGTCATTTCAGAATCAGAATCAGAATCAGAAATACTTTATTGATCCCCGTAGGGAAACTCTTTGTTACAGTAGCTCGTCTTTACGTCAGTGCACACAGGAGAAAACGATATAATACACTATTAACAGGTCAGAAATAAATTAAGTAACATGTTGGTATAAGTATAAGATAAACTAAGTGTCGAGTACCAAGTGGGTTTACTGGTAGATGGTGAAGTACAGTATAAATACAATGTCACTAATTATGTAATAAATAATAGTAAAAGTGGAGGTGCATGTACTGTCGAGAGTAATTGAGGTATATCCGTAACAGTAAATAAGAAAAACTAACAAGGGAAAACTAATATTGCACTTAAGTAGTAAACAGAATATTGCACAATTATTATTAATTATGGCGGAGATGTAATGCTCAATGTCTCAATGTCAATGTCAATGCTCAATGTCTCAATTTCTGTCATACCCCACATCTTCTGCTTGAACTAGTTCAGTTGCCTCCCGTACGTTGTATTTTTTTTCTCGTGAGCCATTTTCTCTCCGACCCGAGTCGTGAGAACCCAGCAGATCAGTAGGCTAAAATGTTAAGTTCAGTTAATAAAACAGAAAACGCCAGCTGCTACTTCAAAAGGCCTATATTTTTCAGTGCCCCTACTGGTTTATGCAAGTTTCTCTTCATCACGTGAGTGTTTTAGGGGAAGAGAGGTTCCTACATGTATTTGAGAGTCAGTGGTTATCTAAAAAAAAAAAAAAAAAAAAAAAAAAAAAAAAAAAAAAAAAAAAAAAAAAAAAAAAAAAAAAAAAAAAAAAAAAAAAAAAAAAAAAAAAAAAAAAAAAAAAAAAAAAAAAAAAAAAAAAAAAAAAAAAAAAAAAAAAAAAAAAAAAAAAAAAAAAAAAAAAAAAAAAAAAAAAAAAAAAAAAAAAAAAAAAAAAAAAAAAAAAAAAAAAAAAAAAAAAAAAAAAAAAAAAAAAAAAAAAAAAAAAAAAAAAAAAAAAAAAAAAAAAAAAAAAAAAAAAAAAAAAAAAAAAAAAAAAAAAAAAAAAAAAAAAAAAAAAAAAAAAAAAAAAAAAAAAAAAAAAAAAAAAAAAAAAAAAAAAAAAAAAAAAAAAAAAAAAAAAAAAAAAAAAAAAAAAAAAAAAAAAAAAAAAAAAAAAAAAAAAAAAAAAAAAAAAAAAAAAAAAAAAAAAAAAAAAAAAAAAAAAAAAAAAAAAAAAAAAAAAAAAAAAAAAAAAAAAAAAAAAAAAAAAAAAAAAAAAAAAAAAAAAAAAAAAAAAAAAAAAAAAAAAAAAAAAAAAAAAAAAAAAAAAAAAAAAAAAAAAAAAAAAAAAAAAAAAAAAAAAAAAAAAAAAAAAAAAAAAAAAAAAAAAAAAAAAAAAAAAAAAAAAAAAAAAAAAAAAAAAAAAAAAAAAAAAAAAAAAAAAAAAAAAAAAAAAAAAAAAAAAAAAAAAAAAAAAAAAAAAAAAAAAAAAAAAAAAAAAAAAAAAAAAAAAAAAAAAAAAAAAAAAAAAAAAAAAAAAAAAAAAAAAAAAAAAAAAAAAAAAAAAAAAAAAAAAAAAAAAAAAAAAAAAAAAAAAAAAAAAAAAAAAAAAAAAAAAAAAAAAAAAAAAAAAAAAAAAAAAAAAAAAAAAAAAAAAAAAAAAAAAAAAAAAAAAAAAAAAAAAAAAAAAAAAAAAAAAAAAAAAAAAAAAAAAAAAAAAAAAAAAAAAAAAAAAAAAAAAAAAAAAAAAAAAAAAAAAAAAAAAAAAAAAAAAAAAAAAAAAAAAAAAAAAAAAAAAAAAAAAAAAAAAAAAAAAAAAAAAAAAAAAAAAAAAAAAAAAAAAAAAAAAAAAAAAAAAAAAAAAAAAAAAAAAAAAAAAAAAAAAAAAAAAAAAAAAAAAAAAAAAAAAAAAAAAAAAAAAAAAAAAAAAAAAAAAAAAAAAAAAAAAAAAAAAAAAAAAAAAAAAAAAAAAAAAAAAAAAAAAAAAAAAAAAAAAAAAAAAAAAAAAAAAAAAAAAAAAAAAAAAAAAAAAAAAAAAAAAAAAAAAAAAAAAAAAAAAAAAAAAAAAAAAAAAAAAAAAAAAAAAAAAAAAAAAAAAAAAAAAAAAAAAAAAAAAAAAAAAAAAAAAAAAAAAAAAAAAAAAAAAAAAAAAAAAAAAAAAAAAAAAAAAAAAAAAAAAAAAAAAAAAAAAAAAAAAAAAAAAAAAAAAAAAAAAAAAAAAAAAAAAAAAAAAAAAAAAAAAAAAAAAAAAAAAAAAAAAAAAAAAAAAAAAAAAAAAAAAAAAAAAAAAAAAAAAAAAAAAAAAAAAAAAAAAAAAAAAAAAAAAAAAAAAAAAAAAAAAAAAAAAAAAAAAAAAAAAAAAAAAAAAAAAAAAAAAAAAAAAAAAAAAAAAAAAAAAAAAAAAAAAAAAAAAAAAAAAAAAAAAAAAAAAAAAAAAAAAAAAAAAAAAAAAAAAAAAAAAAAAAAAAAAAAAAAAAAAAAAAAAAAAAAAAAAAAAAAAAAAAAAAAAAAAAAAAAAAAAAAAAAAAAAAAAAAAAAAAAAAAAAAAAAAAAAAAAAAAAAAAAAAAAAAAAAAAAAAAAAAAAAAAAAAAAAAAAAAAAAAAAAAAAAAAAAAAAAAAAAAAAAAAAAAAAAAAAAAAAAAAAAAAAAAAAAAAAAAAAAAAAAAAAAAAAAAAAAAAAAAAAAAAAAAAAAAAAAAAAAAAAAAAAAAAAAAAAAAAAAAAAAAAAAAAAAAAAAAAAAAAAAAAAAAAAAAAAAAAAAAAAAAAAAAAAAAAAAAAAAAAAAAAAAAAAAAAAAAAAAAAAAAAAAAAAAAAAAAAAAAAAAAAAAAAAAAAAAAAAAAAAAAAAAAAAAAAAAAAAAAAAAAAAAAAAAAAAAAAAAAAAAAAAAAAAAAAAAAAAAAAAAAAAAAAAAAAAAAAAAAAAAAAAAAAAAAAAAAAAAAAAAAAAAAAAAAAAAAAAAAAAAAAAAAAAAAAAAAAAAAAAAAAAAAAAAAAAAAAAAAAAAAAAAAAAAAAAAAAAAAAAAAAAAAAAAAAAAAAAAAAAAAAAAAAAAAAAAAAAAAAAAAAAAAAAAAAAAAAAAAAAAAAAAAAAAAAAAAAAAAAAAAAAAAAAAAAAAAAAAAAAAAAAAAAAAAAAAAAAAAAAAAAAAAAAAAAAAAAAAAAAAAAAAAAAAAAAAAAAAAAAAAAAAAAAAAAAAAAAAAAAAAAAAAAAAAAAAAAAAAAAAAAAAAAAAAAAAAAAAAAAAAAAAAAAAAAAAAAAAAAAAAAAAAAAAAAAAAAAAAAAAAAAAAAAAAAAAAAAAAAAAAAAAAAAAAAAAAAAAAAAAAAAAAAAAAAAAAAAAAAAAAAAAAAAAAAAAAAAAAAAAAAAAAAAAAAAAAAAAAAAAAAAAAAAAAAAAAAAAAAAAAAAAAAAAAAAAAAAAAAAAAAAAAAAAAAAAAAAAAAAAAAAAAAAAAAAAAAAAAAAAAAAAAAAAAAAAAAAAAAAAAAAAAAAAAAAAAAAAAAAAAAAAAAAAAAAAAAAAAAAAAAAAAAAAAAAAAAAAAAAAAAAAAAAAAAAAAAAAAAAAAAAAAAAAAAAAAAAAAAAAAAAAAAAAAAAAAAAAAAAAAAAAAAAAAAAAAAAAAAAAAAAAAAAAAAAAAAAAAAAAAAAAAAAAAAAAAAAAAAAAAAAAAAAAAAAAAAAAAAAAAAAAAAAAAAAAAAAAAAAAAAAAAAAAAAAAAAAAAAAAAAAAAAAAAAAAAAAAAAAAAAAAAAAAAAAAAAAAAAAAAAAAAAAAAAAAAAAAAAAAAAAAAAAAAAAAAAAAAAAAAAAAAAAAAAAAAAAAAAAAAAAAAAAAAAAAAAAAAAAAAAAAAAAAAAAAAAAAAAAAAAAAAAAAAAAAAAAAAAAAAAAAAAAAAAAAAAAAAAAAAAAAAAAAAAAAAAAAAAAAAAAAAAAAAAAAAAAAAAAAAAAAAAAAAAAAAAAAAAAAAAAAAAAAAAAAAAAAAAAAAAAAAAAAAAAAAAAAAAAAAAAAAAAAAAAAAAAAAAAAAAAAAAAAAAAAAAAAAAAAAAAAAAAAAAAAAAAAAAAAAAAAAAAAAAAAAAAAAAAAAAAAAAAAAAAAAAAAAAAAAAAAAAAAAAAAAAAAAAAAAAAAAAAAAAAAAAAAAAAAAAAAAAAAAAAAAAAAAAAAAAAAAAAAAAAAAAAAAAAAAAAAAAATAAATGTAGTGCGGTACAAAATACAGTTTTTCCCCTCAGAAATGCAGTAGAAGTATAAAGTAACATAAAATGGAAACACTCAAAATACCTCAAAATTGTACTTAAGTACAGTATTTGAGTAAATACACTTTCTACCACTGGTACTGTGTGTATGGGTGATATTTTTAGATTGTGTAATAATTCCAGGGTGCTGCTCAGGTAGGAATGAACAGTCGTGTTGTGTGTGTGTGTGTGTGTGTGTGTGTGTGTGTGTGTGTGTGTGTGTGTGTGTGTGTGTGTGTGTGTGTGTGTGTGTGTGTGTGTGTGTGTGTGTGTGTGTGTGTGTGTGTGTGTGTGTGTGTGTGTGTGTGTGTGTGTGTGTGTGTGTGTGTGTGTGTGTGTGTGTGTGTGTGTGTGTGTGTGTGTGTGTGAGTGTACACGACGCACAATGGAAACAACATATACAAACATATATATTTTATTTTTATTATCACAGATTAATAGTGAAGAAAAACATGTAAACAACTAAATTCCCCGGAAAAATCCCCCAAAACTAAACATCATAAATAAAAGAATAAAAGGAAAATGAAACGATAAAAGACTACAAAAGTGATTGAAAAGGAAAAAATTAATTAATTAAAAATAAAAATGAAAATGAAACGATAAAAGACTACAAAAGTGATTGAAAAGGAAAAAATTAATTAATTAAAAATAAAAATGAAAATGGGGAAATCAACACCTAATTCATTTAATGAAAACAACCCTATAGGGTTGGAGATTACTTTAATGGCGTGGCCTTAAAGGCCTTGCACACCTTCACAGGTGTTTTCAATGACTGACGCCGATCAGACCTCGCCAGGTTGAAGCTGGATGGAGCCACAGTACTACTACTATAACTACTACTGCTACTATAACTACTACTATAACTACTACTGCTACTATAACTACTACTGCTACTATAACTACTACTGCTACTATAACTACTACTGCTACTATAACTACTACTGCTACTATAACTACTACTGCTACTATAACTACTACTACTATAACTACTACTATAACTACTACTGCTACTATAACTACTACTACTATAACTACTACTATAACTACTACTACTATAACTACTACTGCTACTATAACTACTACTGCTACTATAACTACTACTATAACTACTACTATAACTACTACTACTACTATAACTACTACTGCTACTATAACTACTACTGCTACTATAACTACTACTATAACTACTACTGCTACTATAACTACTACTGCTACTATAACTACTACTATAACTACTACTGCTACTATAACTACTACTGCTACTATAACTACTACTGCTACTATAACTACTACTATAACTACTACTGCTACTATAACTACTACTATAACTACTACTACTACTACTATAACTACTACTATAACTACTACTGCTACTATAACTACTACTATAACTACTACTATAACTACTACTGCTACTATAACTACTACTGCTACTATAACTACTACTGCTACTATAACTACTACTGCTACTATAACTACTACTGCTACTATAACTACTACTATAACTACTACTGCTACTATAACTACTACTGCTACTATAACTACTACTGCTACTATAACTACTACTGCTACTATAACTACTACTATAACTACTACTGCTACTATAACTACTACTGCTACTATAACTACTACTGCTACTATAACTACTACTACTATAACTACTACTGCTACTATAACTACTACTGCTACTATAACTACTACTACTATAACTACTACTGCTACTATAACTACTACTGCTACTATAACTACTACTACTACTATAACTACTACTACTATAACTACTACTATAACTACTACTACTATAACTACTACTATAACTACTACTGCTACTATAACTACTACTGCTACTATAACTACTACTGCTACTATAACTACTACTACTATAACTACTACTGCTACTATAACTACTACTGCTACTATAACTACTACTATAACTACTACTGCTACTATAACTACTACTGCTACTATAACTACTACTGCTACTATAACTACTACTACTACTACTATAACTACTACTGCTACTATAACTACTACTATAACTACTACTGCTACTATAACTACTACTGCTACTATAACTACTACTACTACTACTACTACTATAACTACTACTGCTACTATAACTACTACTATAACTACTACTGCTACTATAACTACTACTGCTACTATAACTACTACTGCTACTATAACTACTACTACTATAACTACTACTATAACTACTACTGCTACTATAACTACTACTACTATAACTACTACTACTATAACTACTACTATAACTACTACTACTACTATAACTACTACTACTACTATAACTACTACTATAACTACTACTATAACTACTACTACTACTACTATAACTACTACTATAACTACTACTGCTACTATAACTACTACTATAACTACTACTATAACTACTACTGCTACTATAACTACTACTGCTACTATAACTACTACTATAACTACTACTGCTACTATAACTACTACTACTACTATAACTACTACTACTACTATAACTACTACTATAACTACTACTGCTACTATAACTACTACTATAACTACTACTACTACTACTATAACTACTACTATAACTACTACTGCTACTATAACTACTACTGCTACTATAACTACTACTATAACTACTACTGCTACTATAACTACTACTGCTACTATAACTACTACTATAACTACTACTGCTACTATAACTACTACTGCTACTATAACTACTACTGCTACTATAACTACTACTATAACTACTACTGCTACTATAACTACTACTATAACTACTACTACTACTACTATAACTACTACTGCTACTATAACTACTACTGCTACTATAACTACTACTGCTACTATAACTACTACTGCTACTATAACTACTACTGCTACTATAACTACTACTGCTACTATAACTACTACTATAACTACTACTATAACTACTACTACTATAACTACTACTATAACTACTACTGCTACTATAACTACTACTGCTACTATAACTACTACTGCTACTATAACTACTACTACTATAACTACTACTGCTACTATAACTACTACTGCTACTATAACTACTACTGCTACTATAACTACTACTGCTACTATAACTACTACTGCTACTATAACTACTACTGCTACTATAACTACTACTACTACTATAACTACTACTGCTACTATAACTACTACTGCTACTATAACTACTACTGCTACTATAACTACTACTGCTACTATAACTACTACTGCTACTATAACTACTACTGCTACTATAACTACTACTATAACTACTACTGCTACTATAACTACTACTGCTACTATAACTACTACTGCTACTATAACTACTACTACTATAACTACTACTACTATAACTACTACTGCTACTATAACTACTACTACTATAACTACTACTATAACTACTACTGCTACTATAACTACTACTGCTACTATAACTACTACTGCTACTATAACTACTACTATAACTACTACTATAACTACTACTACTACTACTATAACTACTACTATAACTACTACTGCTACTATAACTACTACTGCTACTATAACTACTACTATAACTACTACTGCTACTATAACTACTACTGCTACTATAACTACTACTGCTACTATAACTACTACTGCTACTATAACTACTACTGCTACTATAACTACTACTATAACTACTACTATAACTACTACTGCTACTATAACTACTACTATAACTACTACTACTACTACTATAACTACTACTATAACTACTACTGCTACTATAACTACTACTGCTACTATAACTACTACTATAACTACTACTGCTACTATAACTACTACTGCTACTATAACTACTACTATAACTACTACTGCTACTATAACTACTACTGCTACTATAACTACTACTATAACTACTACTATAACTACTACTGCTACTATAACTACTACTGCTACTATAACTACTACTGCTACTATAACTACTACTATAACTACTACTGCTACTATAACTACTACTGCTACTATAACTACTACTATAACTACTACTGCTACTATAACTACTACTGCTACTATAACTACTACTATAACTACTACTGCTACTATAACTACTACTGCTACTATAACTACTACTATAACTACTACTGCTACTATAACTACTACTGCTACTATAACTACTACTATAACTACTACTACTACTACTATAACTACTACTATAACTACTACTGCTACTATAACTACTACTGCTACTATAACTACTACTATAACTACTACTGCTACTATAACTACTACTGCTACTATAACTACTACTATAACTACTACTGCTACTATAACTACTACTGCTACTATAACTACTACTGCTACTATAACTACTACTGCTACTATAACTACTACTATAACTACTACTACTACTACTATAACTACTACTATAACTACTACTGCTACTATAACTACTACTATAACTACTACTATAACTACTACTGCTACTATAACTACTACTGCTACTATAACTACTACTATAACTACTACTGCTACTATAACTACTACTGCTACTATAACTACTACTATAACTACTACTATAACTACTACTGCTACTATAACTACTACTGCTACTATAACTACTACTGCTACTATAACTACTACTATAACTACTACTGCTACTATAACTACTACTGCTACTATAACTACTACTGCTACTATAACTACTACTGCTACTATAACTACTACTATAACTACTACTGCTACTATAACTACTACTGCTACTATAACTACTACTGCTACTATAACTACTACTATAACTACTACTGCTACTATAACTACTACTGCTACTATAACTACTACTGCTACTATAACTACTACTATAACTACTACTGCTACTATAACTACTACTGCTACTATAACTACTACTATAACTACTACTGCTACTATAACTACTACTGCTACTATAACTACTACTGCTACTATAACTACTACTGCTACTATAACTACTACTGCTACTATAACTACTACTATAACTACTACTATAACTACTACTGCTACTATAACTACTACTATAACTACTACTACTACTACTATAACTACTACTATAACTACTACTGCTACTATAACTACTACTGCTACTATAACTACTACTATAACTACTACTGCTACTATAACTACTACTGCTACTATAACTACTACTGCTACTATAACTACTACTGCTACTATAACTACTACTGCTACTATAACTACTACTGCTACTATAACTACTACTATAACTACTACTGCTACTATAACTACTACTGCTACTATAACTACTACTGCTACTATAACTACTACTGCTACTATAACTACTACTGCTACTATAACTACTACTATAACTACTACTGCTACTATAACTACTACTGCTACTATAACTACTACTATAACTACTACTATAACTACTACTACTATAACTACTACTGCTACTATAACTACTACTACTACTATAACTACTACTGCTACTATAACTACTACTGCTACTATAACTACTACTACTATAACTACTACTGCTACTATAACTACTACTGCTACTATAACTACTACTATAACTACTACTGCTACTATAACTACTACTACTACTATAACTACTACTGCTACTATAACTACTACTGCTACTATAACTACTACTATAACTACTACTGCTACTATAACTACTACTATAACTACTACTATAACTACTACTGCTACTATAACTACTACTATAACTACTACTACTACTATAACTACTACTATAACTACTACTGCTACTATAACTACTACTATAACTACTACTGCTACTATAACTACTACTACTATAACTACTACTGCTACTATAACTACTACTGCTACTATAACTACTACTATAACTATTTGGGTCTTTGATTTCAGTAGCAAACAAAAGTAAAGCTTCTCAAGTTTGTCGGCTGAAATGACAACTGTTGCTAGCACGTTTTATCAGCTGTAGCTAACTAGCTAATTTAGCTAACATTAGCTCTTTGAGTTGGATGAAAACGCTGTCTCCGGGTGACCGTTTTAATGTTTCAAATGTTTCAAAAACTCCTAGCCAGTGACGTTGATTTTGTCACCTGAAATGACAACTGTCGCTAGCACGTTTTATCAGCTGTAGCTAACTAGCTAATTTAGCTAACATTAGCTCTTTGAGTTGGATGAAAACGCTGTCTCCGGGTGACCGTTTCAATGTTTCAAATGTTTCAAAAACTCCTAGCCAGTGACGTTGATTTTGTCACCTGAAATGACAACTGTCGCTAGCACGTTTTATCAGCTGTAGCTAACTAGCTAATTTAGCTAACATTAGCTCTTTGAGTTGGATGAAAACGCTGTCTCCGGGTGACGCTTAATGTTTCAAATGTTTCAAAAACTCCTAGCCAGTGACGTTGATTTTGTCACCTGAAATGACAACTGTCGCTAGCACGTTTTATCAGCTGTAGCTAACTAGCTAATTTAGCTAACATTAGCTCTTTGAGTTGGATGAAAACGCTGTCTCCGGGTGACGTTTTAATGTTTCAAATGTTTCAAAAACTCCTAGCCAGTGACGTTGATTTTGTCACCTGAAATGACAACTGTCGCTAGCACGTTTTATCAGCTGTAGCTAACTAGCTAATTTAGCTAACATTAGCTCTTTGAGTTGGATGAAAACGCTGTCTCCGGGTGACCGTTTCAATGTTTCAAATGTTTCAAAAACTCCTAGCCAGTGACGTTGATTTTGTCACCTGAAATGACAACTGTCGCTAGCACGTTTTATCAGCTGTAGCTAACTAGCTAATTTAGCTAACATTAGCTCTTTGAGTTGGATGAAAACGCTGTCTCCGGGTGACGCTTAATGTTTCAAATGTTTCAAAAACTCCTAGCCAGTGACGTTGATTTTGTCGCCTGAAATGACAACCGTCGCTAGCACGCTTTATCAGCTGTAGCTAACTAGCTAATTTAGCTAACATTAGCTCTTTGAGTTGGATGAAAACGCTGTCTCCGGGTGACGTTTTAATGTTTCAAATGTTTCAAAAACTCCTAGCCAGTGACGTTGATTTTGTCACCTGAAATGACAACTGTCGCTAGCACGTTTTATCAGCTGTAGCTAACTAGCTAATTTAGCTAACATTAGCTCTTTGAGTTGGATGAAAACGCTGTCTCCGGGTGACGTTTTAATGTTTCAAATGTTTCAAAAACTCCTAGCCAGTGACGTTGATTTTGTCGCCTGAAATGACAACTGTCGCTAGCAGCTGTAGCTAGCTAGCTAATTAAGTGTTAGCTCTTTGAGCTGGTTGAATGCGCTGTCTTGGCTGATGTTTTAATGTTTCAAGCTGACTTGTTTTAAAACAAGAAGACTGTAAAGGGTCTCGATATGCACTTGATGGCTACTTAGATGATGTTATGCTAAAAGACTAAAGGCTAAAGGGCCTCTTTTTTAGGCCTTAAAGAGGCTAAAGCTAACAGGTGTGGGGCAAAAAGTCCTCACCAGATGATGATCCATGTAGAAGGCATGGAAGTAAAGAAACAGCGTTGTTCTTGAATTGCAGTGTAGCTAGTAAGTGCTGTTATTTTAAGTATGATTTAGATTTCACTACATCCCTCTGGCAGATGCACCAAGGTATCCACTAAATGTAAAAAAAAAACCCATTCATGATGATTGTTCTTTCTTTACGCAAGCGCTTCAACAATCAACGTGTCCTCGCTCGCTTTTCTCATGGCGATGACCAAAGTTTATGGCAGCCATCTTCTCCTTCCAACGAGAAGTTAGTAGTAGAGAGGCAGCAGGAGCTGGCAGCTCCACTGGCTTTCACTCTGCAGTCAGATCAGATTAGCAGCAGTCTGAACAAGATAATGCAGGTAAATGCAGGTAAATGCAGGTAAATTCCCCACTGTGTGTATGGGTGATATTTTTAGATTGTGTAATAATTCCAGGGGTGCTGCTCAGGTAGGAATGAACAGTCGTGTTGTGTGTGTGTGTGAGTGTACACGTACGCACAATGGAAACAACATATACAAACATATATATTTTATTTTTATTATCACAGATTAATAGTGAAGAAAAACATGTAAACAACTAAATTCCCCCGGAAAAATCCCCCCAAAACTAAACATCATAAATAAAAGAATAAAAGGAAAATGAAAGATAAAAGACTACAAAAGTGATTGAAAAAGGGAAAAAAATTAATTAATTAAAAAATAAAAATGAAAATGGGGAAATCAACACCTAATTCATTTAATGAAAACAACCCTATAGGGTTGGAGATTACTTTAATGGCGTGGCCTTAAAGGCCTTGCACACCTTCACAGGTGTTTTCAATGACTGACGCCGATCAGACCTCGTCAGGTTGAAGCTGGATGGAGCTACAGTACTACTACTATAACTACTACTATAACTACTACTACTACTATAACTACTACTATAACTACTACTGCTACTATAACTACTACTATAACTACTACTATAACTACTACTATAACTACTACTACTACTATAACTACTACTACTACTACTATAACTACTACTACTACTATAACTACTGCTATAACTACTACTATAACTACTACTACTACTATAACTACTACTATAACTACTACTATAACTACTACTACTACTATAACTACTACTACTACTACTATAACTACTACTACTACTATAACTACTACTACTACTACTATAACTACTACTATAACTACTACTATAACTACTACTACTACTATAACTACTACTACAACTACTACTATAACTACTACTACTACTACTATAACTACTACTATAACTACTACTATAACTACTACTGCTACTATAACTACTACTATAACTACTACTATAACTACTACTACTACTATAACTACTACTACTACTACTATAACTACTACTATAACTACTACTGCTACAGCTACTGCTACAGTACAGCTACAGTACTACTACTACTATAACTACTACTATAACTACTACTATAACTACTACTACTACTATAACTACTACTATAACTACTACAACTACTATAACTACTACTATAACAACTACTATAACTACTACTATAACTACTACTATAACTACTACTATAACTACTACTATAACTACTAATACTACTATAACTACTACTATAACTACTAATACTACTATAACTACTACTGCTACTATAACTACTACTATAACAACTACTATAACTACTACTATAACTACTACTATAACTACTACTATAACTACTAATACTACTATAACTACTACTATAACAACTACTACTACTACTATAACTACTACTATAACTACTACTACTATAACTACTACTATAACTACTACTATAACTGCTACTGCTACTGCTAGGCAGCTAATTGCTAATTGCTTAATATGAAAGACCTTATGTGTAAACATAATTGCACATTGACAGCACTGGGGCAATGTACACAAAGCATTAAACATCAAACAAACAGGTCAGTAACAACAAAATAGAATTTACTTTAAACACCAGTTTTAAAAAAGCGAGGGAATATAAGTGAGTCTTTAGACGTTTTTTAAAAAAATATTCAGCTGAACCGAATCATCGAAAATGTCCCCAAGTGAAGGTTCCCGACTGCTTTCTCAGCCACGAGTCGCCTGATTTATGGCTGAAGGGACATTTTCTAAACAATACGAACAATGAAGCAGGAGGAGCTGCCGCCAGCGTCGCAAACTACATCGACTCTTTGAGGAATATTTGTGTGTTTCTGGTATTGTCAGTGCGCAGCCCGAGAAAGTAGTGACTACCACGTGAAAGCCAACAGGGGAAAAACAAATCATTATTTAAGGATACTAAAAAGTGAAGCACCACTCAACCCTGAAAGGGAAACACCGACAGCCCAAGCGTGGGTTTGTGAGTGTGTGTTTGTGCCCATATCCACACACTCATATCTCAAATGACATTTAGAAAGGCCTCGCGGTACCGGAGGGATGAGAAACAGAGAAGTGAAATCCAGCCGCATCACCCTCTCGCTATGATGAAGCTCCAAAGGTCGCGAGCCAAAAACCACAACGTCACATTCGCATTTCGATCGAAAGTCATCGTGTGTGTGCGTCGAAACGGGAAGTGTTCAGTCAGACGGGGATGTTACTTAGACGTTTCGAAATTAAAATGTGAAAGAGAGAACGAAATGTTACGACACTAACTTCTGTTGTGAAGTGAACGCGAGGAAGGTACGGCATGGGAGAACGGAGCGGAGAGAGACGGGTGCAGTGAGCAGGAACTGAATCATAAGGGTTGGGATTCATCAGAACTGAGAAGAAATGACTCAGTGGAAGATAAGGGGCAGTTTTATCAGGTCACTGAACCGCAGACGGTCCGAGCTGAGTCTCCTGAGAGCTCAGAGCAAACTTTTCGCATGACTAATATCAACTTTTATCAAACGCTAAGCGGGTATTATGTTTTCGTTTAGCATGTTAGCATGCCAACTTTTTTACAAACTTTAAAAAAACTGGACCCGGTGATGTGAAAAATGAAAAGTCAGAGGAACACGAATGTCTGAACCACATTTCATGTCGGTCCGTCCAACGGTTTTTAAGACGTTTCCCTTAAAAACCACAAACCACAGGCGGCTGTGCCTCCCTGTCGAGCCCACTGAGCTCAGCGTGAGCTCTCTGCAGGACGGCCTGTCCGACATATAAAACTCTGGATACATTTTCTTCTGCTCCACTCAAATAAAACTGAAGTCCCTGTCATTGGGCCCCCGACACATCACTAAACAAACACTGCCATCTGCTGGTGACCTGTCGCAACACGTCGAGCCTGCTGCAGGAAAGTTGGTGTCCTGTTTGATGGCAGTTTATGTTTTGAGCAACATGTCACTGAGCTCGTCCGATCGTGTTTCTGTCTCCTCAGAAACAAAAATCTGATCTATTTTAAATCTTAGTGACGCAGAAACTGTTGTTCGTGCTTTTATCTCCTCACGCCTCGATTACTGTAACGGCCGGTTCACTCGTCTTAATCTAAAACCTCTGACAGACCGCAGACTGTCCAGGACTCAGCTGCTCGGCTGTAAACCAGGACCCAGAGGTGCGACCACGTCACACCTGGTTCAGCCTCTTTACATCGGCTCCCTGTTGGTTTCAGGATCGATTTTAAGATCTTGTTGATTCCTTTTAAGGCTCTTCATGGCCCCAGACTGTATCTTAGACCTTGTAATCCCTTATGAACCTTCACGTAGTCTGAGATCTTCGGGCAGGGGTCTCCTGTCTGTTCCTGAGTCCAGGATGGAAACTAAGGGGGACAGAGCTTTGGCCATCAGGGCCCCGAGGCTCTGGATCAACCTGCCCGAAGACATCAGGCTGTCTGAGTCAGCGTCTTCGTTTAAGTCTCGTCTCAAAACACATTTTTATCTGAAGGCAGATCCTGATTTTACCTGAGCTGTTTATTTTATTCTTTATATTTCGTCGTTCACTGCGGTGTTTCATGTCTCTCGCTGTGAAGCACTTTGTCCTTTGTTTTGATGAGCGCTCTGTAAATAAAGTTTCATTATTATTATTGTTATTTATTCAATGTAAACCTCACGGTGGCGCTGGAGGAAAAGTCAGAGGATCACCAAAGTCAGCAGGATTCATCCTCTGGGGAACATGAGAGTCAGAGACGAACATTTCTTTCCAGTCCATCGGAGAGTCATTGAGATCTCTCCGTCCATTAGCTGCTGTGTGTGTGTGTGTGTGTGTGTGTGTGTGTTGCTTCAGTAGTGAAATGTTAACAAAGATAGGACGACAGCTTTTACAAAGACCAGAAGATGTTTTCAAAAAGAGCATCTGACTCCCACAACTGAAGCTCACTGTCGCTTTACTTCACGTGGTGCAACTCCTGAAGAAGAAGAAGAAGAAGAAGAAGAAGAAGAAGAAGAAGAAGAAGCCTACGCTCACTGCGGGGCACAAAGTCAGTTTAAAACCTTGAGTTTCGGCAGCTGAACGGTGACGCCTGCAGGTCTTTGTGAATGCTGTGTGCTCTGAGAAAAGGAAGTTGCAGCAGGATTTGTTTGCTGATGCTTTAGCGCCCCCTGCTGATCATACGTGGACACAACCAGTGAGGGTTCGTTTGATCTGCATAATAAATGTTAAGCACATTATGCTTAATTAAATGTATTTAGCATGTATGCTAATATTCAAATATATACGTTCCAAACACTGTATACTGTATCTACTGTGTAACTTGAATTATGTTTAAACTGTTTTGATAAAAGACTTCTTGTATGAGAGTCCGGCACACGGCCTGGTTTTTGCCGTATTATTCTTGTTTCCACAAAAGCAAAACAAACAAACAAAAACACTTCTAAGAGAAAATAAAGAAATGAAATTACCACCAGGAGTTCAGTTAACCCTCCAAACGACCGCAGCAACGTGAGAAATCTAATACAATTACAGCAGCTACTATTATTATAATTTAATCCTCACTATCATTCAGTTCTATCAAAATTCAGATCTGCATACTGTAGCTGGTGGCTGAATTCATGACCCACAATGCTTTAAACACGGAGTGTCATATTTCACATAGCTCAGATTAAAGCATAAAAGTGGATTTGTCAGAAAAGAGCCAAACCATTAAAGTGCTGACAGAATTCCCAATATGAAGAAAGCACGTGTCAAATGAACAGAAACAGATTTAAAATGATTAACTCATTGTTGTGAAATGTTATTGAATCGGTGTTAGCAGATGACTCTTGTGCACACTTCACGTCTCCATGTCTGATTCAGTGAGTTACATTAACGCACATTTTCGGATTATTATCTTTATTCTTTATACTGTGAACATTCGCACATTCTGCTGTATCCTCTTGGCACTGTACGGCTCTTTTCATTTCAAAAACAGACATATAAAAACAGACATGTTTGACATATTTTTTTAAATAATTTATAATTTCTGATTATTGGCGTTTGCAGTACTTGTGTTTTCTTTTTCTCTCATGTTTATTGTCATGCACCAGGACACCAAGGCAGATTCCTTGCGTGAAAACCTTCAACAAACCCGATTCTGAGTTCGTTTTTAGTTCATTAAGGATTTGTCTTAAAATATCCCTTTGCACACGTTTTGGTTTCATAACTTTTCCGTAACGAAGCAAACTTTAAAAAAAGCTTTAAAAAAAAAAAAAAAAAATGAATGTAATTAAAATTAGCTCCAATAAAACTTGGAATAATGAAATAACTTTTCACATTAATAATAAAGTTCAGTTTGAATAATATATCAAATTATTTCACTTTCCATTTCTTAATGATCAGTTTAACTCCGAGGCCGCTGGCTGACTTGGACATTTTCTCCTGTCGAGAGCTTTTCTTTGTCTTCATGGTGGACGTTTCCCATGATACTGACTCACCAAACGTTCAGTACGAACCTCAGGTCATCTCCATTCAGCTGATGATGTTTCACAGTGTAGAAATACAAGTAAAAGTCCTGCATTCAACATTTTACTTAGTAAGTAAAAGTACCAAAGTATTAGCATCGAAATACACCAAAAGTAAAAGTACTCATCATGCAGAAAGGCCCATTTCAGAATAATATATATATAATATTATTGGATTATGATTATTGATGCATTAATGTTGCAGCTGCTGAAGGTGGAGCTCGTTTTAATTTATTTACATGCTGCTGGGCATGTTTTAATCTATAATAACACACAGTCATTTATTTGTTGATTATATTTTGTATTATTAATCTGAATCTGCAAAGTAAATTCAACATGTCAGATTAATGTAGTGCGGCAAAAAGTACAAAACTTCCCTCTGAGATGTAGAAGCAGAAAGTAGCAGAAAATGGAAATACTCAAGTAAAGTTGTACTTAAGCACTTGAGTAGACGTGCTTTTCACCACTGGCGTGTGTTAAAGAGGGTGAATATTCATGCAAACAAGTATTTTTAAGTGTATTTATTCTCTGTATTTGTTTTATTTGGGTCACTCTGTAGAGATCTGTTCTCACTTTGACATTAAATGATCGTTTCTTTTGATCGGTGTCAAAACCCATTTCATCTGCTTTGATTCAGCAGATAAATCTTAATCTGAGTACAACACGATTCCCTGTTTTCACGTAGATTAAAGAAACTACCGTGTGACTGGTGTTTGCACTCATAGTTAAGCTGGTTACTAAAACCCTGAACTTCTATACACACCTTGAGACGCTCTCTTCTTTTGTCTTCATGGTGGACGTTTCCCATGATACTGACTCACCAAACGTTCAGTACGAACCTCAGGTCATCTCCATTCAGCTGATGATGTTTCACAGTGTAGAAATACAAGTAAAAGTCCTGCATTCAACATTTTACTTAGTAAGTAAAAGTACCAAAGTATTAGCATCGAAATACACCAAAAGTAAAAGTACTCATCATGCAGAAAGGCCCATTTCAGAATAATATATATATAATATTATTGGATTATGATTATTGATGCATTAATGTTGCAGCTGCTGAAGGTGGAGCTCGTTTTAATTTATTTACATGCTGCTGGGCATGTTTTAATCTATAATAACACACAGTCATTTATTTGTTGATTATATTTTGTATTATTAATCTGAATCTGCAAAGTAAATTAAACATGTCAAAAAGTACAAAACTTCCCTCTGAGATGTAGAAGCAGAAAGTAGCAGAAAATGGAAATACTCAAGTAAAGTTGTACTTAAGCACTTGAGTAGACGTGCTTTTCACCACTGACGTGTGTTAAAGAGGGTGAATATTCATGCAAACAAGTATTTTTTAAGTGTATTTATTCTCTGTATTTGTTTTATTTGGGTCACTCTGTAGAGATCTGTTCTCACTTTGACATTAAATGATCGTTTTCTTTTGATCGGTGTCAAAAAAACCCATTTCATCTGCTTTGATTCAGCAGATAAATCTTAATCTGAGTACAACACGATTCCCTGTTTTCACGTAGATTAAAGAAACTACCGTGTGACTGGTGTTTGCACTCATAGTTAAGCTGGTTACTAAAAACCCTGAACTTCTATACACACCTTGGAGACGCTCTCTTCTTTTGTCTTTTACGGGATTTTAACTAAACCTAAGGATTGTGTTACGTCCACATGTGCTCCGCTGGAACGAAACACTAAATGCTGCGGAAACAGAAAGCTTGCGTTTGAGTGTGATCAGCTGATAGATGAGAGTACCTGGGGAGGTAATGACCAGCAGCCGTGAGACCCACGCCCATATCAATGACACCATCTCTGCCTGCAGATGGCGCTCCGCTCTCACATTCACAGCTGCATGTCTGTGCTGCAGACCTTCAGAATCAGGATCAGGATCAGAAATCCTTTATTGATCCCTGAAGGGAAACTCTTTGTTACAGCAGCTCGCCTTTACGTCAGCGCACACAGGAGAAAGTACTAGCAAACAATATGATACACTATAATACAGGTCAGAAAATAAATGAAGTACCAGGTGGGTTTACTGGTTGATGATGATAATACAGTATAATAATACAATGTAATAATATAAGTAATAAGCAGTGGTGCATGTGCTGTCGAGTTAAGTGCAGCTTATTGAGATGATTAAGATATTGCACAGCAGTAATGGAGGTATGAATAATATCAATATCAATAAATAGGAAAAACTAACATGGGAAAACTAATATTGCACGGGAGTATTAAACAGAATATTGCACAGTTATGTCAAGTATTGCAGAGATGTTAATGATCAGTGTCCAGTTTAGTGACTTCGGGTCAAACAGACTGACACTTAGAGGGAGGAGTTAAAGAGTCTGATGGCCACAGGCAGGAGTGACTTCCTGTGGCGCTCTGTGGTACATTGTGGGGGGACGAGTCTTCCGCTGAAGGCGCTCCTTTGTTTGATCAGCACGTCATGGAGCGGGTGGGAGACGCTGTCCAAGATGGCGTGCAGTTTGGCCAGCGTCCTCCTCTCTGACACCACCGCCAGGGAGTCCAGCTCCGCCCCCACAACGCCACCGGCCTTACGGATCAGTTTGTTGAGTCTGTTGGCGTCCGCTGCCCTCAGCCTGCTGCCCTCAGCCTGCTGCCCTCAGCCTGCTGCTTCACTCCTGGGCTTTATATAACACGCTGCTGCAGTTATATCAGCAGTAAACCTTAAACCATGAGTGATGTTACGTGCGCGATGCAGCAGTTATGATCACATCGCATTGGTACAGTTGGTTTTGTAGATAATGTGATTCAGCAGAGTTGGAGAGTCAGAACTTCACCTGCTTCCAAGGTGCATGAAGGAGTGACAAAGTGAGAAGAAGTCAAAACTCCAGCAACACTTGAGGTATGAAGAACAACTTTAACTGTCACAACAACGCGCGATCATAAAAGACATTTACGGAGAACAGTTAAATAAGATGGGTGTGAAGCAAATACATTCAAAAAGGACAACCGATCACATACACACACACCTTTACATCAGCAAACGGGCACACACACACACACACGTGTCAACACAACACGCAGCCACGTCGTAACGAGTAAGGTCAGGTCTCGTTATTAATCACACTATAATTTTCATCCATCACATCACTTTCTGATCCATCAAAACCAAAGAGTCCAGCAGATGGGCCGAGCGCCAGAGACACAGAAGGTCAACGCATGCGCAAAACCAGAAACCACAACCAGAGACGCTGCGAGTCACACAGAGCACAACGGAAATTAGTCACATTTTTTATTTGAATTCACTTAATAGAAATTAACTAATGCTGTACGTTTTTTTTTTTTGATTGCATGATTCTGATTTGAATTTGGAAACTAGTAATTAGCTAAAGGCTAACGCCAGATTAATGGGCGCTGTCTGAAATAATATCTGATAAATAATTAATAAACGACATCAGAATGTCTAAAGGAAGAAAAACGTACGTCGTTTGCTCATTTTCCAACGCTGACTACGGTAATCAGTGACTTCATGAGCCGAAAACCATGGCGACAAACAACGTGTCCGGGTGTGTTCACCCGTCTTCAGTGTTTTCTGCTGTGTTCTGTACGACGTGCAGGATTTCTGCATTTGGTTGTGTTTTCTCACTTCGCAGCGTTTCTTCCCCCCTAAATGTTGCGCCTGCGCTGTCACACCGATGAAGACGTGATTTTCCTTTACAATGCGTTTTCTTAGGTTGCTGTAGTTTTACCACACGGTGGTTGGGAGGTCGCATGCTTGTACCGGAGAGCAACACAATAACACTTGCAGTAGCAGAAGAACAGCAGCCGTAGCACAAGTATGAGTTGAGTTAGTAGTGGTGGTGTAAATCGTCCTGTAGCAGTAGGCCGAAGTTTAGCAACAGTAAAACTGTCTCATTTTCTAAATTAATAGTTTACTTAAGGTAGTAATTAACTCTTAATTAACAGTTCAACAATTAACCTGGTCTTACTTGTAACCCCCCGGGGAGTCACTGAATATCTGTGTGTAACAACAGATCTGCAGTCTCGCCCTCGGACCCCGAATGTGAACACGTGCAGCCTGATGCAAACCGCAGCCGGCCCTGCGTAACTCAACCCCCGGAGTTCGCCAGAACAGATCCATCATCATTTACGTCCTGCTGAGCGCCGTTTGTCTCAGCAGCTCCCCGCCTGCTAAAGGTCAGAGCATAAGAGACCGTTTAGTGGCTCCGAGCTGCGTATGAAAGGCCGGCCTTGACGGCCTCGGCAGCCTCGGAGCGAGACGCCGAGAGGAAATGAGCGTGAAATGAAAGTCACATTGAAATCAAAGGCGGGGAAGATAAATGAGAGAGGTGGTTGGAAATCACCTGGACCGGGGGCGAGAGAGACACAGAGAGAGCGATGGATGGATGGATGGATGGATGGATGGATGGATGGATGGAGGGAGGAGTAATTATTAGTGATTGAGCAGCTTCCCCCTCATGTGTTTCATTAGGAGTGGGGTGTTCACACACAATCTCTTCTCTGTTGGGCCGTGCCGAAGCCCGGCAACTCCGGTTTATTTGACCATCTGAAATCTTAACAGTTAATACCTGTATATTTCCAGCATAATATTGCCTCTGGCAGAGATTGCCAGAAAGCGTATCCCCGTGAAAATAAACGGCTGCATTCGCATGCCAGGTAACACAAGGGCCATGTGCTGAAAAGGAGGGGCAGATAGAGAGGTGGGGGCGGGGTGGGGGTGAGACAGGTGAGGTGAGGAAGAAGGAGCAAAGACAGCGGGAGACGAACAGAAGCTGTGAAATGTAAGGTGAAAAGGGAGCATTTAAAAACAAAAAAAAACCTTAAACATTGCAGAATCTGCGAAGGCTGCCGGGGTTTCTGATCAAAAGACACGAGCGGAGAGTTCTGGCGTTTGAAACTCAGTCTGTTTTGGAGCAAAAAAAAAAAACGTTGGCCAGAGAAATAAAGGTCGAACGTTTCGACATCGACACAAACGTTAGCCCTTTAATCTCCCGCAGCTCCTGTGAAGACGCTCTGTACTGTCCTGCAAAGGCAAAAACTACAATATTTGGTCAAAACCGAGTTAGAACGTGCGGGCCGATCTGACTTTCTGACATCTGTTTTACTATTTTAAGGATATTATGCACAGAAATGCGTAATTTCCGTGAAAACGGCTTATTATATTAGCTACAAAACGGACCTGAAAACCAAAAAAAACCGCAGTATCTGCACTCTGGCTGTGCGTTGCTGCCCAGGCCGTAGTTTTATAAGTATCACTAGCACTCAGACAGATAGAAACACAGAAACACGCGATTCCTTTAAGCGGTGGGCTGTTAATAATAACAATCAAACGAATAATCGAGCTCATTTTCATGAACAAGCTGGTTAAATGGATCAGAAAGCCGAGAGAATAAAAGCTGTGCTGCAGTGTTCAGTGAGGCAGAGTGCAGGATCTGCAGATTTTAGGTGCAAAGGCAATGCAAATATAATCAGCCAAAAAAAGAAACACAATTAAGTCATTACAACCTTTCTGTCTGTTTTACAGTTTGCCGTCCAGCCTCAGCCCTTTTTTTCTCAACGTCACTACGTTTGTAGTGAGCGCTGCCTGTCTTTGTAGCACTGTGTAGTCCATCCAAATGTGACACGAATGTTTAACCGAATTTCCACAAAATCTGCAAATTTTACGATGTGACGTAACGCGCTTGATGCTTGTTTCCATCCACCACCGTCACGCAAATATTATGGCGGAGCCGATCCTCCAGCCGCTGCCGTTAAAGCGCCGCAGAAGAAGAAGATGAACGTCATTAAAAAGAGCTCCAGTGGACGCTCGGACGATGGGAGACGTGATGGAAACGTGACGTTCCTGTCGGTTTCATGTGTTCGTGTGAGGAAGGTTCCCGCCTCCTCGTCGCTCCACACACATCTGATGCGTTCAGCTCTTCGCTTTAAGTCACGCGCTTCATGTTCATCATCGTTTATTCACTGAGTCAGTTTCCACTGCACTTTATCGCATTTTATTGCGTTTATTGATACTTTTCCACCTAAGCGAAGTGTAAAAACCTTTTACACCCCCGAATTTTTGGTGTTTCCACTCAGGGTTTTTGGCCGGGACCAGTAACTTCCTGGAGTCTCTCTGCTGGTTTTCTGGCAGTCGATCTCGGCCCAGAAAAAGCCCGGCACATAACGGAGAATTGACATTTTACATTTAATTTTCTTTTACAGATTAAACAATTGAGATATTAAGTGTGAGATACTAATTAGTGAGCTTTACAGGTGCTGGTACAGGTGGACTTTGTTACCTTTGGACAGAAGCAGGCTAGCTGTTTCCCCCTGCTTCCAGTCTTTGTGCTAAGCTAAGCTAACCAGCTGCTGGTGGTATAGCTACATATTTACTGTACGGGCATAAAAGTGGTATTGATCTAATCATCTAACTCAATGTGTATTTCCCGAACTGTCGAACTATTAGGCTAAATGACAACTTCAGCGTTCTTTAAAAAAAACTAGCATAAAGTGGCAGTGTGCTTCACCGGAGTTGCCCTCACTAATCCTCTGTGAAAACACAGAAACACCTGCACACACGCTGTGATTTCTCATCATCGTGTTACCGAGCTCAGCCCGCCTGCAGTCGTTTCCACATTCACACATTTCCACAGTGCGTCAAAGGAAAGGGGGCGTGGAAGGTGATAGGCCACAATCATCATCGCCATCATCATCATCATCATCACATACACACAGGGGCATGTTTACACACACACACACACACAGTTTATCAGGAGCCAGAGTGGGTTTTTCTTTTCCCCCGGGCTGGCAGGCTTCAGGAGGAGGAGGAGGAGGAGGAGGAGGAGGAGGAGGGCTAAAAGTCAACATTTCCAGGGTGAAGGTAAATGACGGAGCTGCAGCCACTCAAACCACAGGCACGTTAAGCAAACACCTGCGGCTCAGGTGGAAAAGCAAGGCCTCTCCGGCCAAGAGAAGGAGCTCTTTCTCTCAGGATCAACCCTCTCAGCAAATGGCCACTTGACACTACGGGAGCTTAACGGTGAAAGCCGTAATTTTATTTAGCGAATGCCAGGGCAGTCTTTCAACTCTCTGATGTCCAAACAGGAAACACATTAAAAACAAAGTGGAACAATCAACAGAAACTGCTCATGACAATGTAGCTTTATTAAATGGTTAATTTAGGTTTTCACATTAAATGTCAATATCAATTTTTTTCTTCGTCTGTCACTTAAACATTTTTTTTTTTAAATCACAGAGCATGTATAGCACCAAAATAAAAGTATTCTGTAAAAGGAGTGTGTTGCTGCTTTTGTACCACCTTGAAGAAAACATACAAAATAAGCTGTAAACATGATTAAATGGCTTCTATTCATGTAATATACATATAAATGATTATTAAGCCTGCGCCAGTGGTAGAAGAAGTACTGAGATCCTTTACTTTAGTAATAGTAACAATACAACAATGTAAAAAATACTACAAGTAAAAGTAATTCAAAATCCTACTTAACTAAAATACAAAAATATTATGAGCAAAATGTACTTAAAGTATCTGCAGTAAAAGTTGGTTGTGCAGTAAAATGTCCTGTGATTGATGTCTGATTCTATCTATGCTTTATATACAGTTAGCTAGTTTTAACTATTTTATATACAGTTAGCTAGTTAAACTGCTTTATATACAGTTAGCTAGTTTTAACTGCTTTATATACAGTTAGCTAGTTTTAACTGCTTTATATACAGTTAGCTAGTTTTAACTACTTTATACAGTTAGCTAGTTTTAACTACTTTATATACAGTCAGCTAGTTTAACTATTTTATATACAGTTAGCTAGTTTTAACTGCTTTATATACAGTTAGCTAATTTTAACAGCTTTATATAGGCTACAGTTAGCTAGTTTAACTATTTTATATACAGTTAGCTAATTTTAACTGCTTTATATACAGTTAGCTAGTTTAACTATTTTATATACAGTTAGCTAGTTTTAACTACTTTATATACAGTTAGCTAGTTTTAACTGCTTTATATACAGTTAGCTAGTTAAACTGCTTTTATACAGTTAGCTAGTTTTAACTGTTTTATACACAGTTAGCTAGTTTTAACTGTTTTATATACAGTTAGCTAGTTTGAACTGCTTTTATACAGTTAGCTAATTTTAACTGCTTTATATATACAGTTAGCTAGTTTTAACTGCTTTATATACAGTTAGCTAGTTTTAACTGCTTTATATAGAGTTAGCTGGTTTTAACTACTTATATACAGTTAGCTAATTTTAACTGCTTTTATACAGTTAGCTAGTTAAACTGCTTTATATAGGCTACAGTTAGCTAGTTTTAACTATTTTATATACAGTTAGCTATTTTAACAATTTTATATACAGTTAGCTAGTTTAACTATTTTATATACAGTTAGCTAATTTTAACTGCTTTATATACAGTTAGCTAGTTTAACAATTTTATATACAGTTAGCTAGTTTTACAATTTTATATACAGTTAGCTAATTTTAACTGCTTTATATACAGTTAGCTAGTTTGAACTGCTTTTATACAGTTAGCTAATTTTAACTGCTTTATATATACAGTTAGCTGGTTTTAACTACTTTATATATACAGTTTGCTAGTTTTAACTGCTTTATATACAGTTAGCTAATTTTAACAGCTTTATATACAGTTTGCTAGTTTTAACTGTTTTATACACAGTTAGCTAGTTTAACTATTTTATACACAGTTAGCTAGTTTTAACTGCTTTATATACAGTTAGCTAGTTTGAACTGCTTTATATACAGTTAGCTAATTTTAACAGCTTTATATACAGTTAGCTAGTTTTAACTGTTTTATACACAGTTAGCTAGTTTTAACTACTTTATATATAGTTAGCTAGTTTTAACTGCTTTATATACAGTTAGCTAGTTTGAACTGCTTTATACAGTTAGCTAGTTTTAACTGTTTTTTATACAGTTAGCTAGTTTTAACTGCTTTATACACAGTTAGCTAGTTTTAACTACTTTATACACAGTTAGCTAGTTTTAACTACTTTATATACAGTTAAATTGTATAAAATGTATATTCATTTTTGGGATTTTTCTCTAAGCTTTGCTGTTTTTGAAATATTGGATAATTTGACCTCTTTGGGCCCCAAACAGTTATTTAAATGAAACCATGTGAGAAGTTTAGAGAGGAAATCACTCATTGGTAGAACTACTAGAAACTCAAAGGCATTTGAAATGTTTCAAGGGGCTCCAACTAGACACTGTTTTAGTAAGGAACAAGCCAAAAAGGCTGGTTTAACCTTTAAAATGCATTATGTTTAATTTAAAATCTTAATCTGAAAAGTAGTAGCTACAGTTGTCAAATAATTGTAGTGAAGTAAAAAGTACAATTTCCCTCTGCAATGTAGTGGAGTAGAAGTATAAAGTAGCAAAAAATACTCATGTAAAGTACAATTACCTCGAAAATCTACGTAAGTTCAGTACTTGAGTAAATGTAAAGTAAAACTTCCACCAATGGCCTGTACCTGTAAAACAAACCCAGAAGAACAGACACAAAAACGCCGGTTAAACTCGCAGTCGATCTGAATCAACTTGCTGAGATTTGGCACTGTGAGATGATGATTTATAACCTCTTCCTGTTCATCAACAGAAGCATAAATGTGAAATTCTTTACTTTTTGCGCGCTTCCTTACCCTGACGATGGTCTTCAGATTGAAATGCACCAACTTTTCCTCTTTAATAGCTAAAGAAAGTCAAGTGGTTTTAACTTATTTTGAAGCCTCCCGGATTTTTGTCTCCAAATGTCACATTTTGTTCTTCTTTTAACTTGTCAGATGACACATTAGATGGTCTGGCTCCTTACAAAAGTAAAAGATACAAACGTCATTTAAATTTAAATTAGATCAACGATGTGTGACACATGTAGCTGTTGTTTCTACTGAAGAAGGAAAGGCTGCGTAGATCAGAAAACAGAAAAGATGAACCATTTCATAACAGCTGCCACTGAAATGTCAAGTGACATTAGACCATGCAGGTGCCAGTCAAATAGGTGAAAGTCGACTCACAAGGTTTCTGTGTATGCACAATAGGATGGGACTGAACTCAACAGTAAAGAAGTTGACAAACAAAAGAAATAAGTTTAGCCTGGTTAACAAAACAGACTGGAAAAATATCAAATATTTTCTTATTCTTATTCTCTTTTTTATTCACAACCTCAGGGCCAAATTCATGAAACCTTCAGAGGTTTCTTGCTAAGAAAAGAAAACTAAAAAAATAATGCATTGCATGTGCTTTGAGCTTAAGAACTTCCTGAAATGTCTTAATATAAATCTTAAAAGTACCTTCATGATTGTGACCGCTGGTGTCAGCTGAATGGTTTGGCAGCGTCAACGACCAAACAAACTCCCTCTGACACACGACGACAACACAAACATATTCCAGGAAACAAGTCAATCACAATGTATATACAACAACTAACATATTCCTTCATAACAACAACAAAACACGCTGACGTAAATGCGGTCATTATGATTGTACGTTTGTTTCTCCCTCTGTGTTTTAACCCGAACCCTTTTTTTTTTTTTCCAGCACGAGAAACGCCACCCTGTTTCCACGCTCACTGCGAGGGTCACCACGAGAGGTTTACAGTTCACCTACCGTATCCGGACTTGTCACAGTTTCCACGTTTGAGCCGCAGTCTCGCCAGTTGCTGCTCTCTTTCCGTGTCTCTCTGCCGTGTCAGAGGGGCCTCGGCCCTGCGCTGGAGTTAACTCAGTCTCCAGCCAATCACCACCACCGCCACCACCAGCTCCTCCACCCCGGGGAGCGTTTTCTGTGAGCGATGAAGAAACGAATAAACAGACTCTCGCAGTGATCCGTGTCACATTGTTTGGCCCACCTGCAACCTGTAAACTCCTCACCACGGACTGGATGTTCTCAGTTTGTTCCACGAGGAGGCCCCGGCTTATATTAGCCTAAAGGGGGCACTGGAAGAGCATCTGGTCCGAGCGGCATGCAGTAAATACAGCAGCACGCTCGCCGGCTCTGGGTTCAGTTTCGAGTCAATTAACGAGCCCCAGAAAAACCACAAGACGGGGAGCAGAACTTCTGTCAGAGAGCGGGGCAGATCGGGGCACGGCGAAGGTTTTAAGTGCTTGAACATTTCGAGTGCTGGAGTGAAAAGCTTGTTGGAGTCATTTCCAAGAAGTGGGGTGCTTAGTTCATGTTAAATAAGAAAGACGTGGTTGGAGATGTATTCAGATCCTTTACTTAAATAAAAGTACCAGTACTTTAATGTAAGAATACACCATTACAAGTTAAAAGTTCTGAATTTAAATGTCTACGTAGCTATATAAGTATAAGAAGCAAAATGTACTTAAGTATCAGTAGTAAAGGTACTTGTTCTGCAGTAAAATGTCTCCCGTGACTAATATCTGATTCTAACAGACATTATTAGATTGTTAAAACTGACTAACTACTTTATACAGTTAGCTAGTTTTAACTGCTTTATATACGGTTAGCTAGTTTTAACTGTTTTATATACAGTTAGCTAGTTTGAACTGCTTAATATACAGTTAGCTAGTTTTAACTACTTTATATACAGTTAGCTAGTTTTAACTGCTTTATATACAGTTAGCTAGTTTTAACTGCTTTATATAGAGTTAGCTGGTTTTAACTACTTAATATACAGTTAGCTAGTTTTAACTACTTTATATACAGTTAGCTAGTTTTAACTGCTTTATATACAGTTAGCTAGTTTTAACTACTTTATATACAGTTAGCTAGTTTTAACTGCTTTATATACGGTTAGCTAGTTTTAACTGCTTTATATACGGTTAGCTGGTTTTAACTACTTTATATACAGTTAGCTAGTTTTAACTGTTCTATATATAGTTAGCTAGTTTTAACTGCTTTGTATAGAGTTAGCTAGTTTAGTCCAGTGGCTCCCAACCTAGGGGTCGGGCCCCTCCAAAGGGTCACCAGATAAAACTTTAAGGGGATGAGATTATTAAAGGGAAAGAAGAAAAAAGAAAGTTCTGATACACAAATTTATATAAACTTTTCTCTAATCCTTGCTTCTTTAAAAAAAAAAAAAAAAAAAAGGATAATTTAACCTCTTTGGGTCCCAAACAGCTAAATAAAACCATCAGAGAAGTTTAATTAGGGGAAATGTCTTTTTGGTGGAACTGCCAACAGCTCATAGACCCTGCTGTTTTGTACCGTGTCTCAAGACAAAAAGGTTTGCTCACTGCTTTAAAGGAGCAGTGCGTAGGATTTAGTGGCGTCTAACGATGAAATTGCAGATTGCAACCAACTGAATACCCCTCACCTCACCCTCCCCTTCCACGCGAAAAACGCGAAAGGTCCTATCTAGAGCCGGTGTTTGGTTTGTCCATTCTGGGCTACTGTGAACATAGCGGTGTAACATGGCGGACTCTGTGGAAGAGGACCCGCTCCCTGTGTAGATATAAAGGCCTTATTCTATATTATATTCGGCCAATAGATCCCCCTAAATATTACACACTGGTCCTTTAATCTTTAATAATGCATTGTATTTTAAAAGCATAATCTGCAAATCTGCAAACTAGCTTAAGTTATCAAATAAATGTAGTGGAGTAAAAGGTACAATATTTCCCTCTAAAATGTAGTGGAATAGAAGGATGAAGTAGAAAATGGAAATACTCAAGTAAAGTACTTACTTCTGACCTTTGCCTGCAACGTCTTGTTTATGTGAATAATTTAACCACCTGGCGACACACACTGTCACGCAATACCTCTCACACAAACCAACATCCTGATGCACAAAACCCATCTTCTTCTAGTTTGATCAAAGCCATGTTTAACAGTGTGACACCTGGTGAACATGCACAGGATTACATTTACACAAACACAAACACACACACACACGCATACATGCATGTACACACAGTCATAACTCAGAGCAGATGACGTGGGGCTGAAGTCAGGGGAAACCGACGTGAAGCAACCAGGGACAATTATTCGGGTCCTAAAGGGACAATTCACCAAAACAAGCTGTAAGCGAGCTGTAAACAAAGAAATCTGTTGGAGGTTTTCTTCTTTCAGCTGCTGTTCCAAAACCTCCTTAAGGTGGATACAAGCCTGCCCGGTCAGACAGGCAGGAAACACATGAAAAGCTTTATTTGACACACTTTTATTATTATTATTATTTCTTTTTATTGTTTTACTTTGGTCCAGACTGAAATATCTCAACAAGTACTTGATGGATTGCCATGAAATTTTGTACAGACATTTACGTTCCCCTCAGGATGAACTGCAATAACCTTGGTGATCATCTGACTTTTCGTTTAACGCCATCAGGTATAAAATGTTTAATTTGTCCAATACTTTGTTTTAAGACATTCCTATCACCCTCAGCTGTATTTTGTGTTTTGTGCTAATTAGCAAATGTTAGCATGCTAACATGCTAAACTAATATGTGGAACATGGTAAACATTATACGTACTAAACATTAACATGTAAGCAATGTCATTGTGAGCATGTTAGCATGCTGATGTTAGCTTTAGCTCAGAGCACCGCTGTGCCACTAGCATGGCTGTAGACTCTTGTTAGTAGTCTTATTAAAATGACAACTTTCCATGGAAACCCACCGCTGGGATAAAATACCTTTATGACTACATCAAAATACACAATGATTCCTGTCGGACAGACGATACACTACCGGGTTAACCTTCTTGTCTGACAATGCTGCACAGGCAGGACTGCTTAAATACATCAATGAAGAGCCCAAACTGCCAGTGGAAGATTTCTGTACATCAGCGAATATCAGAAACATATACATGGATACAAACACATTCGCACCCATTCTACACAACTATTTTTGTAACTTTAATTATAGTGCAACCATTACATTTGTGGGCAATGTGACTAATATTTTCAATTATATAATAAAAGACACAATAAAACACATCTGTCCAGCCAAACCATGAATATTCTATATTTCCTGCCATCTAAACGAATTTTTTTCCCTTATGGTGTGATGTTTTATAAACACAGTCTCAGCGACAACAGGACGCGTCTCCAAGCACTGGCTCACAGTCATGGAAGGAGGGTAGCAAATTGACTCTTTATTTTATTGGTCTAACCTCACGGCAGACGCTGTCTCGCTGTGCGGTTTTAGCAGTGTCACTCACCCCTGTCTGTCTAAATATCAGCAGCGCAGCCTACACACCCGTCTCCCTCACTGATATATTATTGTCGTTGCATGGCAAAGCCCTGGGGCCAGACAGGAAAGCACAGTGGCACATTCAAACAAAGGCACAGAATATGGCTTTAACCATTTATTGCACAGAATTATCTTTGTTCTGAAGGTTAAGTATTCAATTCCTGCAACAATGTAAGCAAAAAAACAACAACACAATAACTTATGATTACTGAAAAATCAATCCACTAATCCACAATGAAACAATCATAGCCTCATATATAACACCATTTACACTTGTGTCTTGGAGCTATCAAAAAAGTTTCAATGCATCCAAGAAGAATTTGAATCTGATTGCTAATGTCAGCGCACACAGGAATAGCAAAAAATATAATACACTATAATACAGGTCAGAAAATAAGTTAAGTACCAAGTGGGTATAAGTATAAAATAAAATAAGTGTGAAGTGCTTTTTACCTGTTGATGATAATAATACGGTATAAGGTAATAGTGCATGAACTGTCAAGTTAAATGTAGCTTATTAGGTTATAATGAGACGGAGGATATTGCACAGCAGTAAAAATATCAATATCAATAAATAGGGAATTTTAAACTGAAAAGAGTATATTGCACAGCGGTATTACCACAGAATATTGCACAATTATGTCAAGTATTGCAATGATGTTAATGATCCAATTTACAGTTTAATGACTTCGGGTCATACAGACTGACAGAGGGAGGAGTTAAAGAGTTTGATTGACCATCACGTCATGGAGCGGGTGGTAGACACTGTCCAAGATGGCGTGTAGTTTGGCCAGCATCCTCCTCTCTGACACCACCGCCAGAGACTCCAGCTCCACCCCCACAATGTCACCGGCCTTACGGATCAGTTTGTTGAGCCTGTTAGCGTCCGCTACCCTCAGCCTGCTGCCCCAGCATGCAACAGCATACAGGACAGCACCGGCCGCCACAGACTCATAGAACATCCTCACCGTTGTCCAGCAGATGCTGAAGGACCTCAGCCTCCTCAGAAAACAGAGGCGGCTCTGGCCCTTCCTGTAAACAGCTTGAGTGTTCTTGGGTACTCCCAGGTACTTGTAATCCTCTACCATGTCCACACTGACCCCCTGGATGGAAACCAGGGTCACTGGTGCCTTGGCCCTCCATAGATCCACAACCAGCTCCTTAGACTTTGTCGCAATGAGCTGCAGATGGTTCTGCTCACACCATGAGACAAAGTTCCCCACCACAGCCCTGTACTCAGACTCATCACCACCGCTGATACATCCCACCACAGCAGAGTCATCAGAAACCTTCTGAAGGTGGCAGGACTGTGTGTGGTGGCTGAAGTCCGTGGTGTAGATGGTGAAGAGGAAGGGAGAAAGGACAGTCCCCTGAGGGGCCCCAGTGTTGCTGACCACGCTGTCCGACACACAGTGCTGCAGGTGCACGTGCTGTGGTCTGCCAGTCAGGTAGTCCACAATCCAGGACACGAGGGGGGCATCCACCTGCATCGCTGCCAGCTTCTCCCCAAGCAGGGCAGGCCGGATGGTGTTGAAAGCACTGGAGAAGTCAAAAAACATGATCCTCACCGTGCTTGCCAACTTGTCCAGGTGGGTGTGGATGCGGTTCAGCAGGAAGATGATGGCGTCCTCAACTGAACAGGGACCCTTTGAAGACTCAGGCTCAGGTTGAAGACATGTTGAAGGACTCCACATAGCTGGGGGGCACAGGCTTTTAGCATCCCGGGGCTAACTCCATCGGGGCCTGCAGCCTTGTTTGAGTGGAGTTTCATCAGCTGTCCTCTCACCTGGTCAGCAGTCAGGCCCACAGCAGAAGTTACAGTTGGGGGAGGGGAGTCGTCGGTCTGGAGAGGGCCGTTAGCCTGATGGGGAGGGGGGAGCAGAGTACTCAGAGGAGCTTGAGGGCCGACAGCAGCTGAGTTAGAGGGGGGATGAGCAGGAGCCGGTGTGTCGAATCTGTTAAAGAACAGATTAAGTTCGTGGGCCCTGTCCAAGCTGCCTTCAACTCCTCTGCTGCCAGTCGGTCTGAAGCCAGTGATGGTCTTCATGCCGCTCCAGACCTCTCTCATGTTGTTCTGCTGGAGTTTCCGCTCCAACTTCCTTCTGTACTTCTCCATGGCCTCCCTGAGCTTCACCTTCAGGTTGGCCTGGATTGCCCTCACCTCCTCCCTATTACCATCAGTAAAGGCCCTCCTCTTGGCATTCAGGATGTCCTTGATGTCCTTTGTTTGTTATTTGGATAACAATGGACCATCTTAGTTGGGACATTGCAGTCCACACAGAAGTTAATGTAGCCAGTGATGCACTCAGTGAGCCCGTCAATGTCCTCTCCATGAGGCTCACAGAGTGCATCCCAGTTTGTCGCCTCAAAACATTCCTGCAGTGTCTCGTAGGCCTCCTCTGACCATCTCCTCACTGTCCTTGTGGTCACAGGCTGCCTTTTAACCAGAGGCACATAGCAGGGTTTAAGGTAAACCAGGTTGTGGTCTGACCTACCCAGGGGGGGAGGGGGGAAGAGCTGTATGCGTCCTTAACATTAGTATACAGCAGGTCCAGTGTCCTCTCCTCTCTAGTAGGACAATTCACATACTGGGTGAAGTTAGTCAGTGTTGTTGAAACACTGACATGGTTGAAGTCACCCGAGATTAATATGAGTGCACTCGGGTGTTGAGTCTGGAGTTGTGCTAAACCACTGAATGATAAAACCTTTATCTCGCTTGTAGTTCATATCCATGCATTTGTCTTAGTGTATAGTTGTTAGCTTGCTAACGCTAGCTAAACTGTTATTGTTGTAACTAAGCTGTTAAAATGCAGAACTCTTCTTGGTGTTTTTGGCAGTTACCTAAACTTCTTCTAACAATATGTAGACTCATGTGTAGTAGGTCGTTGCAGAAGCTATGTTTATGTACAACAGTTGTTTGAAAGTAGGTTGAATGTAATGGAAGAGTTAAAAATGTCCCTGGTACTTAATTTAGTACCCCAGGGCCCCAAGGGTCCCCAGGGACCAGCAACCTTTGGAGTTCCTCCAATGTCCCTCCAAAGGTTCCCAGTCCCAGGGGAAAGTTCCTGCAGTCGAAACGCAGCTTATGTTATTTCCTAGCCTGTCACTAACTGTCTACCCTTGTGCCTCAGGATCATCCTTCATCTGCCTGCCTGATTGCCTGCTTACCTGTTTGCCTGCTTGCCCACTAACCCCTTTGCAACTCCAGCCTGCCCATGTTCATCCACCCTGCCCAGCTGGTCCTGCCGTTCCGCACTGCCCTCCTGCCCTCTGCCAGCCAGCTATCTTCCCTCTCACTTCACCTCCATTCCCTGGTACCTTGCAATAAATCCTCATAACTACACCTCACTTCTGTGTCTGTGTCCTGCGTTTGGTTCCAACCTGCAACACTTTTACAGAATGATCTGGCCAAACATGGACTCAGCAAACACAGACACCAGCCCTGCTTGCCTTTTTCCTGGCACGACTTTGGAGTGACACACAATATTTTTTATGAAATCAGAAATCCTGTGGCTCCTCATTGGAGTCTGGATTTGGGACCCTGAATGGGCCCAGGAGTTGGCATTTGTCAAGTGGAAACTACACGCTAGTCCTGCTCCAATCCCTGCTAACCGCCAGACAGATTCACAGCCTGCTAGCAACCAGCCCTAGCTATCAGCCTAAGTCTCAGCCCCAGGTTCCCAATTTTCAGCCCAAGTCTGATAGCTTTCAGCTAGTCTCCAGTTTGATAGCTTTCAGCCAGCTAGCTTCCAGTTTGATAGCTTTCAGCCAGCCAGTGTCCAGCTACCATCCCAGTCAGCTAGCATCCAGTCTGAAAGCCCCCAGTCTGATTCTCGGCCTGATAGCATCCAATTAGCTAGCCTCCAGTCTCCAAGCCTCCAGCCTGCTAGCCCCCAGTCTGCTGGCCTCCAGCATGCTAGCCACCAGCATGTTAGCCTTCGGCCCATACCCTGCCCGGCTAGCCCCCAGCATGCTAGCTATGCACCACTCCCTGCTAGCCTCCAGCCGGCTTCCCAGTCTGCAAGCAGTCAGCCTGCACTCCTGTCGATTAGGTTTGGGTTTGGGTTTGTGAGCCTGCAGCCTTCCTGTCCTGAACCAGCAACCCCCTTGCCGGCTTAATGAACTGTTTTCGAGGAGCCACCCTGACATCTGATAATGTCCTTTTGAGGGAACTTGCCTGGCAATTTTCACAGGCAAGGTCGCCATGGCTCCCGACCTTATTGGCAGTCTCAGCTGCCCAGCACCCCAGATCCTCAACTGCCCAACATCACAGAGACACAGCTACCTGCCACAGAGCTGCCACCAGTCCTGTCTGGTCCCAGTCGGCGGCCCAGCCAACGCCTGCAGCTGGTTCCCAATCAGCGGCCCGGCCAACGCCTGTTCCTGAGCAGCAGCCGTCAACAGTTCCTGAGTTGCACCTGTCTTCTGTTCCAGTGCTGCAGCAATCCACTGAGCCCATGCTCAGAAAGTGGAAATTATAAGTGCACTATAAATCATTAAAAGATTAATTACGTTATAATAAGAAAGGCCACTACTTTTCACAGTTAATCTCTGTGAATCGGCATAATCCTCAAACGTTATTCAATACCATCAATAACCTTGTCAATCCCCCCCACAAACAACCACAACCGCCTCGTCTCCAGCAGAGTGTGAAAAGTTCCTTACTTTCTCTATTCATAAGATAAATAACGTTAGAGCACATAACTCCTCCTGCAACATCTGGGTATATACCCGGCCTTTACTTGGAATTATTGAATTGTTTTATTCCCATATCACTACAGGACCTTCTCGACACTGCCACATATGGGCATGTCATCATGCCCACTTGACCCTCTCCCCACAAAACTTTTGAAAGAGACGCCATCGATACCTCATTTGCTCAATATTATAAACAGTTCCCTTTCCTCTGGAATGTGTGCCTGATCTTTTTAAGATAGCATGCGTTCAGCCGCTTCTGGATCCGGCTGACATACAAAACCTTTGGCCAATTTCTAAGTTTTCATTTATTTAAAAAATATTGGAGAGTAGCTCTTAGAGGCACTAAGAAAAAATAACACCTTTGAAAAATTCCAGAGTGGTTTTTGAAAAGCTACACAGTACGAAAACAGCTCTCCTTCATGTGACAAATGACTTATTACTGGCTGCAGATTCTGCTCTGTCCTAATGCCCATGTAAAATTCTTATTGAGAGACTGAGGAAATGGGCAGGAATCACTAAAGTGGATCTCCTCTTACCTGGAAAACAGGACATTTTTTGTCTCCATCCAGGATTTTAAATTATTTAACTGCTAGCATCACCTATGGAGTGCCCCAAGGATCTATTCTGGGATCAATTTTATTCTCACTGTAAAATGTTACCCCTTGGACATATCATTCGGCAACACAACATTTCGTTTCAGTGTTACGCTGCTCCGGCAGCACATACGATAAATTGGAATTGATACACAGTTATACCTGTCATTTAAACCAGATGAACTGAACAATCTAACCATACTGTATTCCTCTTTATCCAACGTCAAGGACTGGATGGCAGCTAACTTCCTACAATTTAATAGCAATAAAACAGAGGTTTTGATCTTTGGTCCAGACATCACAAACTACAGATGAAGTCCTCCCTGGGTTCATTTACTGCCAATGTTAAGTCCGTGGCATATATGTCGTATGTGGTGTGGTATGTCGACCCAAATGCAGATGACCAGGAAGTGGTATGAGGGTGAAGTAGCCGGATGGCTACAGTGTTTATTGGGGGGTGATGTGATTTACAGGCAGGTACAGGCAGGCAGACAGGCAACAAACAGGTAACAGGCAAATAGGCAGATACAGGTCCAGGTACAGGGAAATGGGTTACCGGCTGGCAGTGGGGGAACCAAGGAAGTGAGTCCAATGAGGCTAAACAAATCCAAAAGGGAGCAGGCAAAGTTCAAAGTCCAGAATCCAGACACGGTCCAAGGGAGACAAAGAATCCTCACGGTAAGAATGCCGGGGAACTGGGCACGGGAACAAGGTACAACGAAAAGTGCCCCAAACGGCAACACACCCAAATGTCATGAACAAAGACAAGACAGGAATAACAATGATCCGACACTGAACAAAGGAAAAGACCTGGACTAAATACCCTAAGGGAGGTGAGACGACGAGACACAGGTGCAAACAATCAAGGAAGGGCCAACAATCAAAACTGGAGGGAAAGCAAACAAAGACAGGAAGTAAACCCACAAGACACACAAGGAGAGGAACACACTACAAAATAAAACAGGAAGTGACAAAACCTCAAACAACAACAAAATAACCTTGGAGTAACTTCTGATGGCCACTTATCCTTTTGAGCAGCATACCAGAAGTATCATTCAAGCTTGTTTTTATCATTTGAGAAACATCTCCAAGATAAGACACATGCTCAATTTTAATGACACAAAAAAAGGTCATACATGCTTTTATATAATCACACCTGGACTACTGTAACTCTCTTTTCACCTGTTTAAACTCCCACTCACTCTCACAATTGCAATTTATCCAGAGCTCCGCAGCCAGATTATTTACTAAATCTATGAGGTTCTGTTATATCACTCCAATTTTAGCATCACACTAACTGCACTGGTTGCCCATTACGTTTAGAATATGTTTTAAAATGTTATTAATTACCTACACGGCCATCCATGGCCTGGCTCCAGATTATATTAAAGAACGTTTAACCCCTTACAGCCCAGCCAGGCCCATAAGATCAGCTGATCAAAACATTTCAGACTGAAAACCAAGGGTGTTGTTGCGTTTTCGGTTTCAGCCTTTCAGTGTGAGTTCTGCAGACTCCACTGCAGTGCCTCCTTAAAACTCACTTTTACAAGATGGCCTACACTTAACAATGTTTTCCTTTTCCATTATTGCATCACTTTCATATCTGCTATTTATATTACTATTATTAATATTTTAACATATTCTAATTGTGGTTGTTTTAGTATCATTTTAGTATTTTCATATGCACTTCCATATATTTTGCACTTTTATCTGTTTTAAATTCAAGAGTTTGTTTTTCTATTGGTATTTGATCTGCTTTATATGAGATCAGAATCAGAATCACAATCAGAATCAGAAATACTTTATTGATCCCCGAAGGGAAACTCTTTGTTACAGCAGCTCGCCTTTACGTCAGTGCACACAGGAGAAAGTACTAGCAAAAAATATAATACAATACACTATAAACACAGGTCAGAAAATAAATTAAGTACCAGGTGAGTATAAGATAAAATAAAAGATCATCATATATCAGCCTTCTATAAGATCATCTCTTATATTTGCATCTTATTTGTTAATATAAGTGGTTATCTCCTTAACTTAAATCTAATCTGCTATATATGAGCTTATTTCATTTAACCACATTTTACTTATTTTTATATTAACTTATTTCTTTTTGGGGGCATACATGGGTCTCTGATTTTTACATTTTTTCTGTGAATCTTTTAATCTGAAAAGCACTTTGTGTTTAAGCTTGAAAAGTGCTATATAAATAAAATTATTATTTCTATTAATGACAACCAAGAAAAGAAAAGACAACATATTATTGTGTTGATGAAAAACAAGAATAAATGCACATTTAGCATTATTGCGTTAATGTTAATATTCTTAAATCACCAACATTACATGAAGTCTGAACCCAAACTGAGATGTTCACCTTAAATAAAACGACTTCTCTGACTAAATGAATAACAGCAGAATTCAACTGGTGGAAACTGAATGAAAACACTTTAATGTACAAGGCAGAGTCCTTTCTACAGCGGTCTGGGTTTGAGTCCAACCTGCGGCCCTTTGCATGTTTAAGAAATAAACATCATCATAAATATAATCATCCTCTTTATCTCTCACTGCTCTGTTCCACTGTCACACAGACCTTCACTGCTGATATCTGCAGTTCATCCACAGTGCTAATGAATGGAAACATCCTCTCAGTGAAAGTGTGTGTGAAGGTGTGTATGTGTGTGTTAGTATCAGGATCAGAGAACGACAGCGTTCCTCTGTTCCAGTCCAGATTCGCTCTGATCCTCTGGAGCTTCTTCTGCACTCGGAGAGCAGTGGGTGGATCTGGTAGTGACAGTGCTGAGTATTCACCTTCATCGAACCCTATTCTCCATAATCCAGACCGTATGACTCCCTTCCTCTGGACAGACTCTGCTAACACACCCAGTCTCCAGCCTGTACTGTCTCCAACCTCGACCTCCCAGCTGTGAGTCCCTGAGCTGAAGCCCTCCGAGCCCAGGACAATGGGAAAGTAATCAAACCTCTCTGGATTGTCAGGAAGCTGCTGCTCCTCTCCTAGTCTCACACTGGTCAGATCTTCAGACAGGATGAGGTTTGGATGAGCAGTGTTTGGGTCCAGGATCACAGGAGTGTAGGAGACCATGTCCTTCATCTTGTTCCAGATGTTGAAGGTCAGGTTGCCCAGGTGTTTGGCCTGGTCTATCAGAGCTCCTGAGGGCAGCTGTGGATCCTCCAGCAGGGGGCGCTGCTGGACTCTTTCCCCTGCAGCCTTGTAGTTGAGCAGGAATGAGACGTCTTCAGCTCTCAGCTGCTCCTCTGTGGCTCTGACTGTGTCTGAAAGAGCTGCTATCTCTCTGCTCAGAGCCTCCATCTTCTCCTTCAGCATCTGACTCTTCTGCTCCTCTTCCTCCCTCAGTGCAGCCATCCTGGCCTCCTCTTCCTCCTCTAGAAACTGGTGAAGCTTCTTAAACTGCTCCTTAATCTGCCTCTCTGTGTGTCGGGCCTGGACCTTCAGGTGTTCTGCTGTTTGACCAAACTTCACTTTAACTTGTTCAGAAACCTGTAACTTCTTCTTTAAGGGCTCCAGAGTTTCCTGAAGTTTCTTCTTGTGTTGTCGTGCAGCTTCATCGATGGGTCTGAATCTGTGGTCGCTGTGTTTTTCTGAATCTCTGCAGACGAGACACACTGGCTGCTGATGGTCCAGACAGAAGAGTTTGAGTTTCTCAGAGTGCAGACTGCAGAGAGCCTCTGAAGCTCTCTGATCTCTGTCCTGTAAGAAGGCCTCACACAGGTTCTTTAACACCAGGTTTAAAGGTGGTTCTGACCTTGAAGACCTTCTCTTACAAACTGGACACTCGTGTGCTGGTTTCTCTCTCCACCAGCTCTGCAGACAGTCTTTACAGAAGCTGTGGCTACATGACAGAAGAACAGGATCTCTAAAGACCTCATGACAGACCGGACAGCAGAAATCCTCCTCTGATCTGGAAGCCATTTTGTCTCCGAGTGAAGCTGAAAACACAGCAGACAGAAAGTACAGTCAGTCACGGCTCCCCTCCCTCCTCCACTAACTTTCACTTTGAGTCCTGTTTGTAGTCAAACTCACATCCAGTGTGTGGAGTGTCCGCAGGCTGAAGCAGCGGTTTGTTTTCCTCGTTTCTCTCCTGTAGCTGAACTCACTCAGAGGAAGCTGTCAGTTTGGTCTTAATGTGAATCTGATCGTCTGTGTTTCAGGCTGAGTGTCTCTCTGTAGTGAGGAAGAATAACAAACTGGTGAGTCATGTGAGGGGCGGAGCTTTGTCAGACCTCCTCTGCTGTTGCTTCACATGTAAAATAGTAATGGCTCTTTGAAGCGAGCCGGATCTTATGGCTCCGTTCCTTTCCGAGAGCCGACTCCCACCGTTCACTTAAAGGAGCCGGCTCATTCTGTAGGACACATCACTAATGTAAGACAGGGGTGCGTTTCATTCCAAAGTATTGATTCATTGCTGGAAATGTCGACTGATAGTGTGCAGCAGGCTGCTGCAACAGCTATGTTCATGTTCAGAAGTAGTTTTAATGTAGTTTGAATGTTTTGGGGGAGTTAAAATATAACTTCTGGAAATGACCATGGAACATTATTTGTGTGAGTTTGACCATTTGTGTTTACACAACCTGCGAATATTCACATTACTATTTGCAATAAACATATCAAAAGGATGCAGAAATAACTACATCATGATGCCGATTTTAAAAAAGTCTGAATTCATGCTTTGTCAGGTCTGTCCGCAAGACAACAAGCAGACAACTTTTAAAATGTTTGGTTTTTTAATGGAGATTGGATCGATCAAGTAACAGACACATATTTTCAGAACTTACCAGGTAGTCCAACTTCCTTACTTACTTTTCTCCAAGCAATCTCCTTTTATTTTTCGGTCTCTGTATAAATATGAAGTAGTAGCTATCATCGAGCTCTGCGTGCCCACAGACGGCTACAGCAGTGACAGCAGAGGTCGGCATCTCCGCTCGCTGGTGCAGACAGGTTGAGAAGTGACAGTGAAGATGAATCCAGTTTTTAAGTTTAAAAAAACATAAAACAATGAGAACAGAGCAGAATCCGGTGTGACTCCAGGTGTTTGTTCCTCCAGAAGCTTACGGTTCTGCCCACCAGCTCGCTCCTCGGAGCTCCCCGAAAATCTCGCCTCCTGTGTGAACACACCTTAAGGGGTCGCATGGAATAATGCATGTAAGAGGTACCATGGAATATGATGTAGGTAGTGGGTAACATAGAGTATTATATGAAACGGGTGCAGAGGAATATTATAAGTAAAGTGTACCATGGAACATTTTAGGTAAGGGGTACCATATACCTTAAGGGTACCACTGAATATTGCTGTTAAAGGGTACCATGTGCCAGGACTCGATCCACCAACTGCAGGGTTGGTGGTTCGAGTCCTGGCTCTCCCCGATCCACGTGTCAAAGTGTGCCCACGGTTGCCGCTGCTCCTAGTATGTAGGAGGGGTCGAATGCATTTTCAATGTATGTAAATGCTGAGAAATGACAATAACGACCTGTAGCCAATAGCCCTGATTCAGATTCTGGCGTGGAAGGGGTACCGGGGAATTCCTGTTTAACTGATCAGCATGATTTTAAATTGCTGTTTGTTTTCATTGTTGTCGTTTTTGTGTGGATCCCAGGAAGACTAGCGATGACTTTGTGGAAGGCGACGGGGATCCACATTAAGAATTATAGAATTAAAACCTCAGGTGTACTTTGTGTTTAGTGCTAACTAGCGTTAGCATGTTAACGTGTGAAATTAAGATGGCGAACATGGTAAACAATATACGTGCTAACATCAGCATGTTGGAATACAGCGTAATTCTTCCCAGTTTACAGTGTGTTGTTTCGTACCAACAGTGTACTAGTACAGTACGTCAGATAGGTACAAGGGAACAAGATGTGAAGTTATGTGGGAACTTAAAAATACTTTATACTGCAGGTATTTTTAACTAACAGTTACCTATTTGACTACGGAGTACAGTATGAAGTTCGGTTTTATATCACAGCAGTCTCGGTGAAATACTACTGCAGTGATATTAAAACAAGCTCCCTTCAGTTTATAATGGATCTTTTGTCAGCGGCCATGTTGGAAATCGAAGAAGACCAAAATTTCCAACCTGTTCCATCCGAAATCCATCCGATCATCCAAGAGCCAGATCGTTCACCGTTCAGGTGATTCACGAGCCGTCGTGACCTCAAACTGAGCGTCAAACAACAGAAATTCAGCCAGATTCTAAAATTAGTCTACTAATATGTCCAAAAACAAGACAAGTAGCAGCAGGAGGGATGTCAAATCGCAAAAACCCTCAGCAGAGCGTGTCACAAATGACAGAAACCACTGACAACCAAAACAGAAATTTATGCAATAACCAAAATAGCTTCAACCCTGAAGCTAAAGGGTCATTCACCCCGATTTCAAAGAAAGAAATGTGCAGAATACATTTAAATCACACACGGAGATATGAGGGAAAGCTCACGTATTAAGTTTTGCTGGGAACGGTATGAAGCATCTCACACATCGACAACGTTCAGTGTCTCATCCAAGGACACGTGGACAGAGGAGATGATGCTGGGATTGCACCGCCGACCCTGCGGTTGGTGCATGACCCGCTCTGCTTGCACCACATTGTTACATTCGCTGTAATAGAGGTCAGGTTTGCAGTGGAGATGTCTTTTTGTTAGATTTGTGTTACTGAAAAGGAGCAGGCAACTGAGCCTTTTCCCTTCATGTTGTCTTCACTCTCGACAACCTCTACCAGCACATGTGATACTTCTCTCACCACAGCCTCGGTGTGTAGATACAGTTTTGAGGAGGTGCGTGTCAACTTTGGCATAACTAACGAGCCTATCCACGTAGCAGAAGAATAAATGAAGCTCAAAGCTGCTGCCGACAGGCTACTTTCACTGCGTGACCAGTGTGCAGAAGGTGTGAGATGGCCACTGTGCAGGAAATAAGGAATAAACCTTTTGGTTTAGGAAACAACGTGGCCTTTTCTCTAGCACCACCTTCAGGCCAAAGTTTACTTTTTTTTTTTTGCCATCAAGGGACTAAGAAAAGCAAAGCCGTCTCTCCACCTTTCATAGAGTCAACAGTTTTTAGTTTTCTGCTGTGTAAAGAGCATTAAAGCATCACACAGCTGCTTGTGTAGCCGTAAACTCTAAACTCAAATTAAAGTCAGAGACAGTTGATGCTTTGACTTGTGGTTCCTAATGTGTTTTAGCCACAATTATCTGCACATAAAGTCAGTCTGGCGAACTCGAGCTGAAATTACAACTACAAATTGAAAGTTCTGAGAGAAAAACAACAGTATACTCTGTTGCTGCAGCGGAGATGTATTACACCGGGGCTTATTTTACAATTAAAGCAAACATAAAGCTGTTACTGAGCCTCGTCTGTGCTGCAGCTACTTGGCCAGTCACCGTTACTCACGTCCTTCGGCTGTTTAGTCGAATTGACTGGATCAGGTTGATTTTATGTGTGATCCACGACAGCCTCATATTATCCAATCACTTCTGTTCATCCATCATGCCCTCGTACCGAGCTGCGCGGTGAAAGACGGGTCGAGAGCAAAAGAGAGAAAGTTGAGAGAGACAGAGAGGGAAAAATGAAACACTGTACCAGAACACCAGCTCTTGTTACAAACCCCCAGAGACCCTCCTCGACTGCCAAAATCTCCAAATTTGAACCCAAGCGTTCTGGCTGCTAATTATTCCTAGAGCTGAGTCTAAACTAAATTTATGACACCAAGCTGGCGCTCCTTGCGGCATCATAAATTAAACTGGCAAAGAGTTTTAGAATCAAAACCAAGGCCCCCTGTCCTCTAGCGAAGGAAGGAAGGAAAGTAAAGACGTGGAGAATGTAAACGTGGATGTTCACAGGGCCGACCCTCTGACCCGTCTCTCCGTTTCAACCCTAAAGGTTGAGATTGTCCTCCCAGGAAACACGACAGCAGCACGACATACGTTCACGTGACAGCGCCCTCTAGCGGCCGCAGTAGTTATGTCCACGAGGAGCAAAGGAGGAAGTTGGGTGACGTCACAGAGGCACAAAGTCCACAGAGGTCGGAGGTCGAGGGTGGATGCACGGTTCTTTAACACGGGAGGCCGCTGTTCATTTCAAGTTGCAAACCGACGTTGGTTTCCTTTTAACCGTGACCGTGATCTTTCCCTAACATTAACCAAGCGTGTAAGACACACTCGCACAGTTTATAAATAATGCCGCTTATCATTTTATCCATTAACTTGACAGTTGAATTATATTTAGGCCTGTATTTTATTTTAATCTTAAAAACGTTTTGCTGTGTTTCAAAGCCTAAGATTTTGGTCAATCATTAAATCACTAAATCGTTTATTGGTCTAAAACTATACTTTAACTAAAATTCAAAACTGACCCGGTTTGGGTGAATATACTGTAGCACTGATGCGATGCTGACCCGACCCAGTACGAATGGCTTGTTATGGTCCGGTGTTAGTGCTAATTTTATTACATTGCTGTCGGGTTATTTACCCAAATTAAATCATTTTGAGCCAGTGTTAGACTTTCACCTGCCACACAAAGCTATACGAGATTTAAAGCAGCAAAGGATACATATATTATTAACAATCGGTGACAAATAGTGATGCGTAAGTTTAAAAAGACAACAGGCCGTAACCGTATTTTTTAGTTTGGGTAAATAAATTAACAGTAATACAAAAGTAATACTAACACTGGGTCAAAACTAAGCTACATTTAACTTGACAGTTCATGCATTATTACCTTATACCATATTATCATCATCAACCGGTAAACCCACTTTGTACTTCACACTTATTTTATTTTATACTTTTACCCACTTGGTACTTAATTTATCTGACCTGTATTATAGTTTCTTTTGCTCAGTGCTTCTCTTCCTGTGTGCGCTGACGCGACAGCGAGCTGCTGTAGCAAAAGAGTTTCCCCTCGAGGATCAATAAAGTGTTTCTGATCTGATCCTGATTCTGAAAACAACCCATTGCCTCGGGTGCGTTGGTGTTATATCGATCCAGTGGTTTTAGTAGTCAAATTTAAATATATTGAGTATAAAAATACTGGAATCAGCCTTTAAAATACCCATCTTGTGTAATTTTCATGACCCCATAAGGATGAGTGCTTTTACTTCTGATAAGCAAAGTTAATTAACTTTAACCAAATAACCTTTTCAGTGCAGGACATTTACTTGTAAAGGAGTGTTTTTTAAAAGTGTGGTATTGCTACTTTCACCTAAATAAAGTGTCTGAATACTTCTTCCAACACTCGAGTTTGGTACCTGTGTGGCTACCCTGACATCACCTGACACCCCTCTCACCCTTTTTTGTTTGGAGAAAGTGGAAGCCTAGAAAAACTACTTCAAATGACATAATGCAAAGGTTTTCTTTTCTGGGGGGGCTGTTTTGTGCCATTTTGTGTCACAGCTTGAGTGAGTCATTGGTGGAAAAGAGGGGAGGAAGATTTGAGAAGAAATATTGCTGCTAAATGAGTTTGGACAGCATGACATCACGGGGTAATTAAAACGCAGCTTTCTGGAATTCCGTTTCCAATTCCTGCGCTCAGGTTTGCTGCTTTTTTTTTTTTTGTCAAACACCTGCAGGTTGGTGTGTGAGTGAAATATTTTCACTGGACGGAGTTCAAACTTTGAAGGAAAGAGAGAGAGAGAGAGAGAGAGAGAGAGAGACGGAGGCAGCGGCATTACGCCATTCTTGCCTCTCTTGGAAAAAAAAGTGGGATTTAAAGAAGTTTCTTACAAGATATCCAGCAGAATCGTGCCGTGGAGGGTTTAACGCAAGTCCACTGTTTCTCAGCCTTTTCTTGGATTTCTGCACTTCTATCACAGACAGGATCTCTGCGGCACTATGGTTCTTACAGATGACGGATGGGAGGATAAGGCTTTGCAGGATTTGTTTCTTCAACTTATAAAACTCAGTTATAGTCCACATCTTTGCTTTTACAACCTCGCATATGTCTATAGTCTATTTCAGACGGGAGAGGCGCTTTTTATTCATTTCTCCTCTGGCAGAGCGCAGAGTAAACTCAGAGGATGAAAGACTCGGACCGAACAGGACTGCTGCCTCTTCTTTTTTTAAACAAACAGGTCAATTCATTCTGAACAGACTGCGGTTTATTACAATGACGGCCTGGCAAAAGGCAAAAGGGCTTTAGGATGAAAGTTGTGAAGCGTCTTTCTCTTCTGCTGAGCTTCTGGACTCTCATTTACCTGCATCCCGTCCTGGGTTCACTCAGCCGGACCAGACCAACCGAGCCCCACCACCACCGGCTTGGAGAGGCAGCGGAGCGCACGGCAGGCGGCGGCGAAGGAGAGCAAACCCACGGGAGAACCGGCGGAGGAATCGGTGGGTCCACACCAGCCGCGGGCAGGCAACCGGCGACCGCTTCTGGGACGTGGAAACCCGCACCGGTGAGTCCGGCGAGGATTACTCGGATCCGCGCAGGTCCGCCGTTAATCAAGGGTGAAACGACTGTCGTTAAGAGCAAACTTACCGCAGCGACATCTGCGTCCTCATCCCTGGCACTGCGCAGCGGGGCCGTGCCGGTAAACCGTGCACAGCTGCAGCAGCAGCAACGGGACAGAGCAGTCAGCCTAGGGCGCAAAGAGGCTGCGCGCTCCTGGCCGCCCGGCGGGGATGTTCGCATTAAAGCGCACGCTCCCGCGGCTTTTAGCGCGCATGCAGCGGGGAAAGGAGTCGGGACTGCGGCTGCTGGTGGAAGGGGCGGCTCACCGGGGAAACATTTTGAGAAAGTTGCTTCCAGAGCGAGTGCAGCTGCTCCGGTGCGCACCGGGCCTCCCCACAGAGCCATCGGTGCGCAAAAGCAGCAGCAGCAGCAGCAGCAGCAGCAGCAGCACGCGGGTCCGGTGGCGCAGCGGGGAGCCAGCAACAAGGCCCCGAAACTGAGCGACCGGGAAGCGCATCACAAACAGCCGCTGGTTACTCCTCACGACTACATGCTGTCGCTGTACTGGTCTCTCTCCACCGGGGACCTCAACAGCAGCGCGCTGCATGAAGCCGGTCTGGCCAACACCATCACCAGCTTCGTGGATAAAGGACAAGGTAAACACGACCTGCTCTGAACCAGGTCTTCTCTCTTTCCATGCGCGTTCAGTTCTGTTCCTGACGCCGCGTGACTCCAGAGATGCAGCGTTTTAAATCACGTTTAATTCCCACAAACAACACACGCTTCTGTAGTTAATCTGAATTTTAAAATCTTCCAACTTCAACTGAACAGAAATGAAAAAAAAAATCGTGTTGAAATTCAATTGAACCTACAAAGACAATGTGAGAGATCTTTTTTTGTTGTTGAATCCTCCATACTTCTCAAAAAATATCTTTAAATATCACTAATTCGGAATATCACTGTGGTACAAACCCTTTCTGGTGATATACAGACACAAACCCCGTTTAATGTCAATGGACTCTTTGCTGCAGTCAGCCATATCTCCACTGCCTCAGCATTAAAGGAAATCCATGTTAATAGTATATTTATATACTAATATTTCCCCCCAGGACATTTGGCAGCATTACAGTGCAACAGTGAAGCAGTATATCACTTAATGATTATTTGGGTTTGAAATCAGTGTTGGCCATTGATGTTATTTGGAGTAGGCTACAAGATGCAGAGACGCAGTAGTGCTGATTAACTGAAGTGTTAATCAGAAGGTTTGACAAAAGAAGGTGCACAACCGGAGCTGGTGCAGGATCCAGGGAAAGAGCCCATGTGAGAGGAGAGTGCTGAGCGAGAGGAACCAAAGCCCGTGAATGAGGAGGAACTATAGAGGACGTGATGTGTGGTTTCTGGACCGGGAGTGTGGAAGACAGGGCTGCTGAGTGTGGAGAGGGCTGGGAGATCTGAGGGAGGGGACTGGAGGTCAAACACCAGTCTGGAGGTTACTGGAGGAGGGCGGCGCTGGAAACAGGGCTGTAAATTGTCTAAATGTACACATGCCTGTGTTCGGGAGTCCATGAGGTAAGAGAGTTAGAGCATCTGGAGGGGGAGTCAGGGAGGTCAGCCACTCGTATACACGAATGATGGGAAAAGATATGACTCTGTTACTCATAACTGTGCTGGAGCTGACTTCAAAGCTGCAGGAAGCTTCTGCAAGCTGAGTGAGCTATCACACATCTAAATGTCACTAGTGTGTGTGTGTGTTAAAGGAGCAGTTCAACATTTTGGGAAATATGCTCACTGGCTTTCTTGCCCGAGAGTTAGATGAGAAGATTGCTGCCAATCTAAATATATATATATATATGTAGCTGGAGCCAGCAGCCAGTTAGCTCAGCTTAGCTTAGCTTAGCGTAAAGACTGGAAACAGGGGGAAACAGCTAGCCTGGCTCTGTCCTAATTCAACAAAATCCATCTATAACACTTGTAAAGTTCACTAATTAACACAATATATGTGGTTTGTTTAATCCATGCAAAACCAAAGTGTAAATATGTCAAGTTGTGGTTTTATAGGGGAGCTGTGTGCCCGGACTATTTCTAACTACATACCGAAACTCTACAATTTTAAACTTTAAAAAACGAGATGTACGGTAAAACGTGTTAATTAGTGAGCTTTAGAGGTGCTGCCAGGCGGAATTTATTACTTTTGGGTAGAGCCGAGCTAGCTGTTTCCCCCCTGTTTCCAGTCTTTATGCTAAGCTAAGCTAACAGGCTGCTGGCCATAGCTTCATATTTACCATACAAACACGAGAGTGGCACCGATCAAGCCTCTCATGTAACTCTCAGCAACTCTCGGCGTATTCCTTTAAAGGCCCCGAAAACCTATTTTCTCAATTTCCAGCCATCTGCGCTGTCCCGATTAAGAAGATTAGCTGAGGTTTTGACTGTTAAACTCTTCAACCTCAGGATTTTTTAACCTCGATTGCTTCTCATTCAGCCATGAATATTTAATATTAGAGAGAAATATTTTGAATTTGAAACCAAGTTTCCGGGGGCTTTAATCTCTGGGGCATGCCCGTGCAAATGCATGTAGGTGTGTATATTTATACTTGTGTATTTATGCGTGTGTGCTGTTGCATTTTGGTTTCTGTATGTGCATATGTGTCTGTGTGTGTGTGTGTGTGCATTTCTAACCATCTGGTTGGTCATTGGCAGCACTGCTGCTTTCGGTGATATACGGCCTCAGGAGGGTAAATAAACACTCCTCACAGCCACAAGTAGGGTGGCCCCCCTGTGTAATGTTATCTTTACGGTGTAAAACTGTTTAAAACAATGTTTAAATGACCAGAGTTTAATATTTCTAGCCCCGCTAAAGGTTTACATTTCAAGCACTTAATGTACTTTTAATTTGGGGTTTATTTGTTTAGTGTGTCCTCAGCAAATCGCCGGTGACCTCCTCCGCATGTTGAGGGGGTGAGCGAAGGTGTAACTGATGGCCTGACACATCTCTTCCCCCTCACTTGTTCACATGAACTCATTTCCCCTTTTCTTTCTTTCTGTCTCTTTCTTTGCCTTTCTTCCTCGCCCCTCATTTGCCACATGTTGCTAAGATGCCAGCTAAGTCTCATATTACACATTACAGTTACATGGTAGTCAAATGAAACACATAAACAATAAAACATAGATCTGTGCATGTATTTCTTTAAGAAAGCACTTAAAGACTGTATACTGTAGTGTTTTTTAGCACAAAACAGGAAAAAGAGTTTTAAGAATGCTTTAATAGCGTGGTGGATTTATTGAATGGTCTTATATCTTTCAACAAAGGCATCCTCTGTACAAGAGTCTGAAAAGGTGTTTTTTAATCTTCAGTTTGGGGGATTTTCATGCTTTGAGTTTAGAGGGAAAGAAGCCGGAAAACAAAACGAAGGAAGGACATCACCACGAACACATCCTCCGAAATGATCACACAGGTGAATCAACAGCTCTCTAAATCAACAAAAACGGAACATTATAACTTACAACTTCTTGAATTTCACACGCTGATGGTTCACATCTCTGCAACCTTATGTCCGCTCACTTCTTCACACGAGTCACTTCCACCCTACCGCCCCTATGCACCCCTATTCTCCTCACTAATGGTAAATGATGCTGAGGACACACTCTGTCCATTGGACCTGCTAGGGCTATTCCATCCCCACCACGGCTATTCACGCCTACAGAGACCTCACTGGGTACCAGACTCTTCCATCATCCTTTGCCTCCAACTTAACTGCAAAAACGGCTCTTTATCGTGACAAGATCAGCTCTGCTACAGACACTGCAAAATTATTTTCCACCTTCAAAAGCCCCCTTTACCCCCCACCTCCTCCACCAGTGACCTCTCTCTCGGCTGATTTATATAACGCCAAACCACGATGCATCTCCTCCGATTAAGGGTGCGTCACTTACTGCATTTGAGAGGAGTTTCCCCTCTGGGATCAATAAAGTATTTCTGATGTCTGATTTCTCCCTCTCACTGAGGCAGACGTCTCCGAACTTCTGCTCTCGAGTCTTCCCGCCACTTGTCCTCCGGATCTTGTTCCCTCCAAGTTCTTTCAAGCCATCTCACCCACAATCACGCCTGTGATCACGCAGGCCCAAGTCACCCTGTTGTTGAAAAAGCCAACCCGAAAAGTTGAAAACTACAGGCCGGTCTCACTACTACCCTTCCTATCCAAAGTTTTAGATCAGGCAGGTTTCACCCGAGTCTCAGACTTCCTCTCTCAAAATAATCTACTTGATCTAAACCAATCTGGTACCAAGAGCGGCCATTCCACTTAAACTGCACAGCTATCAGTGATAGAAACCTTGAGGTCAGCGAGAAGGGATGCCCAAGTCATCAGTTCTCATCTCGCTGGACCCGTCGTCAGCCTTTGGCACCGTGAATCACCAAATCCTCCTGTCCACCCTATCCGAACGAGGCATCTCTGGTACAGCACAACCGTGGTTTGAGTCCTACCCGACAGAGCGATCACTCAAAGTGGGAGCATCAAGCATCACTGTCTTTCTACTGGGGTACCACAGGGATCTGTCCTTGGTCCCCTACTCTTCTCAATATACACCACCTCCCTTCGTCTGATTTTCCGCTCACATGGTTTTTCTTACCACTGCTATGCTGATGATGCCCAGCTCTGTCCTTCCCGCCAGACGACCTGACTGTCTCAGCACGGATCTCAGCCTGCCTTAAGGTTATCTCAAACCAAACGATGGAACGTCACCTTCTACTAAAATCTCTCTCAGATTGAACTCCTGCTGATCCCTGCCAGTCCTTCTGTTCGGCACAACATTAGTATCCAGCTCAGCTCAGCCTTGCTCTCACCAACGAAATCTGAAAACTTTCACTGAGCATGCTGCATCTGTCATGTCATGTAGCTTCAGAAAGATCAGGCCTTATCTGCCTGAGTATGCCGCTCAACTCCTCGTGCAGTCACTGGTTATCTCTCAGCTTGACTACTGTGACACACTTCTGGCAGGGCTGCCAGCATGCACAGTAAAACCTCTGTGAATGGTCCAAAATGCAGCAGTGTGTCTGGTCTTCAACCAGCCAAAGACAGCTCGTGTCACTCCACTTTTCATTACCCTCCACTGGCTCCCTGCTGCTGCTCGCATTAAGTTCATATCACTAATGCTCACCTACAGAGTGGGCCACCAGCGCATTACCTACCCAGCTGAACTCCCTCATTCAGGTTTATGAGCATTCTCGTTCACTACGATCTGCAAATGAACGACGACTAGTGCTACCATCACTGTGAAGCAGGAAATCTCAATCCAGCCTCTTCTCCTGTGTGCTCCCTCGGTGGTGGTCAGCAGAATCACTTTCTGTCTTGAAAATAACCCGAAGACCTATATCTTCTGAGAGTACTTACTCAGCTAATGCACTCTTTCTCTCTCTCCATCTCTCAATCCTTCTCTAGCTCTTTCTCCAATAAAAGTAATTTGTTGGGCACTTATACGTTACTTCATGCACCTGCAAGTCTTGTGGAACTTGAGTCAGGTGAGACATGAACTGAGCGTTGAGGCTCTTGTTCTCGAAGGCTTCTCCTTGATCTACTGTTGGATTGCATCTCACTTGTACGTCGCTTTGGATAAAAGCATCTGCCAAATGAATAAATGTAAATGTATAACCTTCCTGAAGGGAGGATGTATTGCAGGACTGTTGTATTAGACTGCATTTGTCTTAGCTAGGTGTACCTAATAAACTGGTAACTGAGTGTTTACACCGATTACTTAGCAAAAGCAAATTCTTGCAAACGTCTTGCAAACAGTTTAATGTTTACTGTTTTAAAAGTATGTGACAGTTTGTGAAATCACATTCCTCTCAGTTTGAGCTTTAATCAGATCTTCCACAGAGAAGCGCCAGGATGTGTGTGTGTGTGTGTGTGTGTGTGTTGTCGACGGTTTGTTTCCTCTACAGCAGATGCTGGTTAACTGTCTATCGGCAGTGAATAGCTGCAGGTCCATAATAACAGGCCTGTTTACAGTCCAATGTGGTCTCCCTGTCTGGTTCTAATGTACTTTTCAATGCATGCTAAAGTCCTGGATAGGAAAGAGGGGGAATGACGTGAGAAGAAGTGAGCAGAGTGGAGAGATCTGCTGCTGCTGCTGCTGCTATGTGTGTGTGTGTGTGTGTGTGTGTGTGTGTGTGTGTGTGCGTGTGTGCTTTAGTGGATTTCGTTGCTGGATTTCATTTGGACATGGAAGTTCACTGGTTTCCCTCACTGACAATAAAAGAAAACTTTACACACCATACCATTCAGTTCATTCCTCCTGATGTTTCTGTGCTTATGTATGAGTGTGTGACGTCTGTGTGTGTGTGTGTGTGCGTAAGCGTGTGTGTGTGTGTGTTAGCGTCTACCTGCAGAAGCGATATTGTCATGCTGCAAGGAAACGTGTAAATATTTTTGTTATTCTTGCCCTCGATTGTGTTGATCTCACATTTCTGCTTGTGGTATGTGTGTGCTTTAGGGCTGCAACTAACGATTACTTTAATTACCAGTTAAAGTACTTTTTCTCGTTTAATCGATTAATCTTTTTGTCTATAAAATGTCAGAAAACAGTGAAGAATGCCCGTCCGTCGTAACTCACCACAGCCCAAGGTGATATTATAAGATATTCAGTTTACTATCATGTATGACAAAGAAAAAAAGCATGAAATCCTCACATCTGAGAATCTGGAACCAGCAAAAATGACAATTCATGATAAAACGATTATTTGATTAAAAGAAAATTACAGATTAGTTTTCTGCAGCTGCAGCTCTAGTGTGTATGTAAGTCTTCATATGTCTGCCTTTGTGTGTGTATGTCTGTACAGCTATATGTGCATGCGTGTGTGTATTTACATGTTTGAGTCTTTGTGCATGCCGTCCCTTCTTTCACCCCGCGCTTTTTATGCGTCTACAAGTAATTTTACTTTTGCCCACGTCCGTGTGTTTTTGCCTTTCTGTCAGTTTGAACTCTTATTTCTGCGTCTTTGTATTTCTGTCCTCCCTCGCAGATGAGCGTGGGCCCCAGCTGAGACGGCAGAGGTATCACTTCAACGTCAGCTCTTTGGAACGAGACGGGCTCCTGGGGGCCGAACTACGCATCCTGAGGAAGCGTCTGTCTGACCCTCGCAGAGCCTCAATGGGATCCACAGCCACTGACGGAGGAGGAGGAGGGGGTGGAGGTGGCTTGTCCCCATGCCTGAAGCTATACACCTGCGCTTCAGGTAAACAACAGGCTGTTCTGCTCCAGACGAAAACCGCAGAGGATCTGCTCAGCGGAGGCGAATTCGGCAGCAAATGGGAAGTGTTTGACATTTGGAAGGTCTTCAAAGGCTTTAAAAACCAGCAGAACCAGCATTCCCAGCAGCTGTGCTTTGAACTTGAGGCCCTGGAGCACAGAGGCGGTCGCCCCATGGACCTGCGCACTCTGGGGTTCGCCCGACCCGGCAGGACCAACAAGGAAAAGGCCTTCTTCCTGGCGTTTGGCAAAAGCAAGAAGCGTGACCTTTTCTACAACGAGATCAAAGCGCGGTCAGGCCATGACAACAAAACCGTCTACGAATACCTGTTCACGCAGCGACGAATGCGCCGGGCTCCTGCTGCAAGGGGCGCTAAAAAACCACTGCAGCAGCCGCCACAGTCCCTCCCCCAACATCAGGTGGTGAAGACGCAGACGAGGCCGCGGTGTCACCGGAGACGACTCCATGTGAACTTCAAGGAGATGGGCTGGGACGACTGGATCATCGCGCCGCTGGATTACGAGGCCTTTCACTGCGACGGCGTCTGCGACTTCCCCATCCGCTCGCACCTCGAGCCGACCAACCACGCCATCATACAGACCCTGATGAACTCCATGGACCCAGAGTCGACGCCGCCCACCTGCTGCGTCCCGACACGACTCAGCCCAATCAGCATACTCTACATCGACTCTGCCAACAACGTCGTCTACAAGCAGTACGAGGACATGGTGGTGGAGTCGTGTGGTTGCAGGTAGCAAAGAAAGGTGAGAGAAAGAGAAAGAAAGACGGTGTCTGCCCTTCACTTTGAGGCAAGATGGATTTGTTTGTTAATATTATAATCAAACCTAAAATGGGAAGATCAACACTGAGAACAGTTCTCATTTGAGTTGACTGCGACCGAACTCACTGCTATGCAACAGCCATTACTCTTCACACTCAAGTGGACTATCAGACTGCATACCAAAGACTGTTACGCACTGTTAAAGACTAAACAGAGAAAGATAAACTCATGGAGGTGATGCTCTTTAACGCCCACTCACTAAAACTTGTGTGTAATGTTGATGTTGGTGGCGATGAGCAAGATGCATCTGAGAGAAGCCAAAAACAACCAGATAACAGAGACACTTTTGTGGTTAAAGGTTCTGATTAAAAAAAGAGACTGCTCTCGAGTTAGACTCAAACCGATTTTTACTGCTTTTGTTTTCTCTCTTCAGATTTGTGTCTATGTCCCGATTGGTGTAAAAAGTTTGTGTGTAACAGAAATGCTATTGAAACATTAGTGAATTATACTCAGAAATGCCCTTTTTTCCAGCACTTCTCTGCCATTGTGCCTTTGCCCGTTCAGATGTACGATGAAGAGTCATTTGTGTGCCTTGTACAGGACGTTTTTATGAAGCATGTAAAGAATTCCTGATGTATAAATACAAGCCAGTGATGAAGTGCTAATCTGACCTGCTCCAAATGTGGGAAAGTTGCATGAACTACTCTTCAATAAAAAATGTCTAATTGACTGAGCTCCAAACTCCTATCAGTCTGAACCTCTGCCCCCCCAGGCTCTGTAGACTAAACTATCAGAGGAATTTATAAGATCGTTAGATGCCAAGTCACAATTTAACCCGAGAATGACTGTGTTTGATTTGGAACATAAGTGTTTCTGTTCAAACTGCTGCAGCTTGAAAGTTACAAGGAGTCAGGTGATAAAAATTAGTTAACAGGTATTAAAAAGGCGTTTCTTTCTCAGTTACTGTCTGCTAATGAATTGCAACCAGGAACTTGGATTTCTGTCTGTCATGTTCTACATCTCGGTTAATGTGATCATTACCCAGGATCTGTTTCAAACACTCCCATTCCCCGTAGGCCGGAAAGGTAGCTGTGACCTCCACAAGCGCGGTGGTCAGCTCGAATTCCCGGCAAAGTGTTCCTGGAAACGTCTCAAACCACTCCCGCAGCATATTACCCTTGTCTGCTGTCAGTTCACATGCTTATTGTCTTTCAGCAAAATATTGCAAAATACAGTGTTTTTGGTCTCAATCCTCATGCGTGACCAATAATTTGCTCTTCCACTGGACAGAAGAAGGTGGTTGAATCTTGAGTATTAAGTAAGTGACATGCCTGGGAGCCAATCAGAAAGCTCTAATAGAAATTAAGTTCTGACCAAGGGAAGCGCGTGAGGACTGTGCTAACCGACGCACAGCAGAATATGAAGCCTTCAGATGCTATTTGTGGGGTCTTCATTGCTTAGTTTGCCAGTTGTTTAAAAACAAAACGAAATATTTGTGTACAAAAGAAAATGGCTTCCAAAAATAGTGCAAAAAATGTTGTCCATATAAATCCAAAAAAAAAAAAAAAGGTAGAATTCCAAATATGTTCAAAATAGGACAAAAACAGATCTTAAACGCAGCAAACAAACACTAAGAATGTGATTAAAAATATGCTAACAATACAGCAGTGACACTTCCACAAGTGAAGAAAACACACTGACAACACTGACGCACACAAAAACACACAAAATAATTCAATTAAATGACATTTCTTAACATCGTCGATAATTACAGTTTCAGATTTCTTCCTATCTGCATCGACAGTCTTAAAACTAACAATCTAACCATAATGGATGGAGTCTGTCTGTCTGTCTGTTCTCTGATTTTCTTGACGACCGTTCATCCGATCGACTTGGCGGGCGTATTACTGAGGACCGAGTGTGGACGAGCAGTTCTCGAGAAAGCTGAGAAACGTGGCTCAAACAAGGCTTTGGGAAACTGTCTAAAACTGGTGCATGGATGTATTATATTACTGTGTCGTTAATGCGCATACGTACGTCTAAATCAGTGCGTCTGGAGCTGCTGCGTCTAGACCTGCGGGCGCTCTCCGGCTCTGCAGGTCGATGGTATTGGGAAAGCTGCAAGCAGAAATACCGGCAGTCAGCTCTGCACTAGTTACAACAAATGTGGATTTCTATCAGTGATAAAATAACAAGCAACCAACTTTGCAAATTCCCTTTACAAAAGAAGGTTATTTATCCATATTATCTCACCGTTAGCAACATCAGTGTCCCTTTTTCCAGTAAAATAAATGCGCCAAATCAGGGTTTCGGTATTTCCTGCAACCCTGAACTGTCAATAACCGCACTGGGCTCACAGAGAAGCTAAAGCTACCCCCTCACTGTCCAAAACAGGTGTGAACAGCAGGACTGCATTAACAGAGAACGTGCCTAACGTAGTCTGTTTGCTCTACTGTGGCAAAAATGTGTGTGATTTCAGAATGACGTTAGCATACGAATGGTTAGCTGAGAAGTGGAACATGCTGCAGGAGTGGTGTGATGCGTTTTTTATTGACGTTTTTGATAATTTTCTTACAGAAACTGTAAGTGATGTGAACTGAAGCTCACCACAGCTGCTGAGCTTCATGAAGGATGAAACATCTGCATTAAAGTCTACAGCGGAGACTGTTAAGAGACTTAAAGATGTTTGGCTGAATATGACTTTAAAGTAAAGCTGCACTAGGCGACTCTAAACTAAACTGCAATGACAGAATAAATGTTTGAAGGATATTTGAACTAACCTAAAAAAGGATGTAACGTAATGTCTGTAAATTGTCCACAGCGTTAACGTTTTCCAACCTGGCTGGTCTACGAAGCTCGATTCAAAAGGAGGACAAAGTGTCGCAGAACTACTCTGTAAATATGATTCAAATATTTGTATTGTTTTTTTGTTTTTTTACATAAAATTATTTGCAGCTTAAAGTGTCATAGAGACGGAAACTCTTTCGCAAACGTCAGGCCCCTTTGCTTTTTTTTTTCCCCCTTTAACCTTTTACAGCCCAGAAAAGTAAATTTAATTTTGACCTGGACACAGTCTGTTTAAAACATACCATCACACACAACGTCACGGCCTGTTTTGTATAGACAGCTCCAGCTTTATTGTTGCTATGTAACACATAAAACAGCAGCAACACTTCCCTGTCAGCAGCGAGCGCACCTGTCTGCCTGCCCCTCGCAAAGCTCCTCAGCCATTGGATGAAGCCATCTGTGCCGAGCGAACGGCTTGTTTTCTCTTGGAGACGGAGTGATGTAAGCATTTCCTTTAATCAAAGCTGAGGCATGCCAGTGTTATTGCCCCCTCGCTCAAAACCTGAACTGACAAGGCAAAGGTGGGGAGAGGCTGAGCAGGACTGGAGTTAAAAACAACTTCATATAATTTAGCTGCTAGCTTGCAGCTCCAAACCAGGAATCTTGGATTAAAATGTATTATTTAGGAAATGTTACAGCTAGATGTTATTTAGACAGACTTTGAAGACAGGAGCTTGGGAATATCAGCATTGTTCAGTTTGTGTTTTAGTGCCAGAGCAGCTCGTTTGTGCTCAGGATGCAAGTTGAGTTTGGAAAGCACTTATTGCAACTGTCCAGGAGGTAATGTGTCATGCGGCAGCAGCTGCGGAGCCCCTTTTTTCTCATTAGCACATAATAAAAACTACATATTTTAAGTCACGCTGCTGCTGCAGTTTCCATTATCGTTTTTTAGAGATGCAAACGTCAGATTTACATTTTGTTTATCGTCAATTAAAAGAAAAATATGCTTGTTTCGAAGGTAGGGATTTACAGTGCTTGTGATTTGTGTGTCGGTTAACAATCAGCTCATTCTTTTCAGATGCGGGAAGGAACCCATTCACCCAGACTTGACAGGCCTAAATTTAGCTGCGTACAACAAATGCCAGTTACAGATAAGAGGCATTCACAGTGTTATTTTTTTCCCAGCCTGAGACCCGCTTTAAAAATTCAAGGCCTAACCTTGGGGTGAATATCCATGTAAACACATTGCTTCTTTTAGTATGTTTAAAAAAAAACAACAACTTTATTTAGAAAGACATGAGATATACCATAGGCACAGCGCTGCACTTAGTCCTCGTGTGTAACTTGTACTTTTGTATAACAAGACTGAGAGTCTGCAGCCGCGCCAGCAGCTCTGTGAGGCCGTACTTAGGCCCAGCTGTGCTTTGAGCTAAATGCTAACATCGGCGAGATAACATGCACAGTGACAATGCTAACATGGCGATGCCCAGCAGGTATAATGTTTGCCATATTCACCCATCTAAGTTTAGCATTTTAGCATGCTAACATTCGCCAATTGGCACAAAAGGCAAAGCACAGCCGAGTCTGATGGGAACGTCATTAGCTCTGCAGGTTTCTGGTCATTAAACCAAAGTGTTGGACACGTTAACATTTTGATGATGCAAATAAACTGAAAAGTCAGAAGATTGCCAAAGTTATTACAGTTTCTCCTGAGAGGAACCTGCATGTCTGACCCATATTTCATGGCAATCCATTCAGTGGTTGTTGAGACATTTCAGTCTGGACCAAAGTGGCGGGCCGACAGACCGCCGCCGCCGCTAGCATGGCTAAAAATGTAGCTCGGCCACAAGGAACCTAAAGCGTTTCATTAAAATACTCAAAAACAGAAAGCTGCAAACACATTGAAGATGAGCTGCAATCGTGACTTTTCGATCCACTTTACATTTGTCTCTGTTTAATTTAAAAAAAAAAATTCTCAACAATCTTTGTCAAAATCCTTCAAAGAGCCAAGTTCAGAAAATCCTGAAGTCACTAACAAGTCGAAGGAGGTATCGAGTAGAGCGCTGTTAAATGGAAATTGGGAAACTGTATTCCCCACGGAGAGAAGCGCCTGGCTTTAATTATCACACATTTCCACACATTAGCCCATCTGAGATACAGGCACTGGATTATACAAACAGCTGATTTAAATCTCCATGTATGATTTATGGTGACTGATATTTCCTATGATTTATGACGGTGTAAAAGTGTGTTGGCTCGACAGGAAATGAAGCATAATTGGGAAATTGACTTCACGGTATGCTTTCTTGTATGTTTTCTCCTCTTATCACGGGATGGGATTGTTTAAGGAGAAACACAACGGCCTGGACGCTAGGCTCTTGTCGGGTGTAATGTTACCGCTCTCATATCTTCAGTTTTACATTTGTCTTAGTTCTCACTCAACATTTACATAATTGTTTCTGTGAAGACACATATGCCTTAAGAAAACCTGTTGTTTCCTAAATGAACAATGAGCTCAGTTTTTATTTTTTTAAATATTATCTTTTTTATACCTTCTAATAAAATGATGACCGTGCTTTTAAAGCTTTTACTAACCTAAAGAAACACGGACTATCCAACAAGCCCTCCGAATGAATTACACACACATGTGTATAGTTAAGTTTTGGTTTGAGTCACAAAAATGTGTTGGTTAGGGAAAGATCATGGTTTGGTTTGAAATAACTACCTGGCTATAGTAACAATTTAAAATGTTTATAAATCTAGATCGAAAAGAGAGGATCGAAACCACGCTCACGTCTGTATGTAAATATGAAGCTACTACGATCAGGCGGTTAGCTTAGCTCAGCACAAAAACAGGAAACGAAGGGGAAATGGCTAGATTGGCTCTGTATTTCTTGGCCAGGCGCTGGTTGCTTGGCAACCTCACGGTGACGACGAGATTCCAGGAAGTCACTTCTCCCGGCCAAGAAACAGTCCGGCACATAACCTCCCGTAAAACCTTGTTAAATAGTGAGCTTTAGACGTGCCGGTAGGTGGATTTTGTTACCTTCGGTCAGACCCAGGCTAGCCGTTTCCCCCCGTTTCCAGTCTTTGTGCTAAGCTAAGCTAACCTGCTGCTAGCTGTAGCTTTATATTTACCGCACAGACACGAGAGTGGTATCAATCTTGTCATCTAACACTTTGCAACAAGAAAGCAAATAAACATATTTCCCAAAATTCGGAAGTGTTCCTTCAAGGTTAGGGAAGCACTGGGTTAACATTTCGCTCAGCTTCACTTTAAGGTTAGGATTGGGGAATGATCGCGGACACGGTAAGAAGAAGTTAACATTGATTGTTGGTAGGAAGGTCTCCTGCGTTAAAGATCGACGTTTAGTTGACCCATCCATCCGCCTCGACCTCCGTCTTCCCCCGTCAGACTTTGCGGCTCTACAGCAACGTCACAGTATTTCCTACTTTGCTCCCGACGGATGAAAGTCATAATTCCTGCAGCCGCTTGGTTTTGGGCATTTGCTGAAGCGACTGATGCTGCCGTTGTTCTTGGGAGGACAGTCTCCCTCTGTGACCAGGTACTGCAACAACAACAACAACAACAACAGCTGAACGAGTAAACCAGCTCATCAGAGCAGCGATCCAACAGAAACATCTCGAGAAAGCATAATAAGTAATAAGTTCAACAATAGCGCTTTGTTTTTTTTTTTTTTTTGCGTGTTTCTTTTGGCCACGGCTTGTTGTTGAGCACTTAAGAACCGGAAATGAAGGATTTCATTTGCAAACAGAATAAAGAATGTAAACTCAGCACCTGGTGACGCAACATGTCGATCAAAAACGACAAAGCGGTACCTTGAAGTCATTGTTTGGATGATGGGTTTCTGAGGAAATGAATGATGAATCTAAAGTACTTTTCCTGGACATTGTGGAAACGGACTCTCCATATTATCCCATAATGCAGCTCCATTGGCCCCGCGCCACGGCCGTCCCCACCCGGCCTTTGGCCCACAGAGCCCATAATCAGATTACGTCGTAGTGAACTCTGCGGTTCGCCTTCTCAAGCCCAGAAATCTGTAGTAAAGCAGAAACATGGATTGTTTACGGGTTTCGGGTTTCCTTGTCGCTGTTTGTGGCCGGGAATTGTGGCAAAGTGTCAGGCCGAATCCAAGAGAACAGGATCAAGAACCCGGTTGAAGAGGGCCATTGTGTTTCGCTGCTCGGATGTAATCAGAAACATATGCCCTCCATCTTCAACGCTGAAAAGAGAGGCTTGTTTAACAGGGCTTAACTTCATTGAATACAACTTTAATGGTCGCCCCTATTACACGATTTAACAATGATGTTTCGGGAAGGCTTGCAAAAGCGTTTGTGTGCGTGTGTGTGTGTGTGTGTGTGTGTGTGTGTGTGTGCGTCCCAGGAGAGGACCGTACACACCCGGAAGGCTTGTGTTCCCACCGAGAGCTCCAGACCTGAACAACTTTGTCCAAGGTTAGTGTTCCACATCTCCGTCACACACACACACACACACACACACACACACACACACACCTCCTCCAATTTATGGAGTGCTGCATTTTGATAATCACGTATTTTCTTCCACTTTATCTGTAATCTGATTATTGTTCGGTTTAGTAAGTAGCTTTGGTTGGAATAATCATCTTTCTAATAATTTTTTTTTTTTTTTTTTACTGTAAGACAACAAAAAGCAGATTTCTGATTTACACTTGTGATGTCAAGTGCGTCTCGTATCCAGATAAAATCTAGGCGAGATTTACTTCACTTTCGTTCACACGCAGTATTACAAAGTATTCAGATACTTTATTTAAATAAAAGTATGTAAGTATTATCAGAAAAATGTACTTAAAGTATCAAAATTAAAAGTACTCGTTCAAATGGTATTTTTCCATTATATCTGATGTTTCTGCATTAATGTGTGTGTTGCGTTTTACTGCTGCAGACGTTTCAGGTCGAGCTCATTTTAACTGCTTTATATCCTGTTGGGCAGTTTAATCTGCAGCAATGCATCATGGTCTATAAGGTCATCACGTGTTTGCGGCGTCGCCGTCCTGCGAGAACCACGTATCTCTAAAAAAGTCTTCCTGAGCTCAGAGAAACGGCCTGTTTCCAGCTCTGCGACGATGCGTTTCCCAGCTGATCCGAGGGGGGGTTAAAGAGTTTATTCAGCTTCAGGAGGAAGAGGAGAGTTTCCTCAGCACATAAAGGAAAACTCTTCATCCTTCAGCTCAGCACAAACACCTGGAGATACGAGGCTTTCACTGGACAGGAAGGGTGTGCAAAATTGTAATCTGAAAAATAACTAGTAACTAAATACTCACGTACAGTACAAGTACCTTGAATATGTTCTTAAGTGCAGCACTTGAGTAAATGTACTTAGTGACGTTCCACCACTGGCCACATGTATGCATCTGTTGGTATAGCTCCGCCGCTGAATCACTGATAGTGAAAGCAGGTTTGCATCATTAGGCGCTGTCAGCAGTGAGGGCTGTTATGCTGAATTCGGAAGTCGGGAATTTCCCGGTTGAACTTTCCGACTTCCGACCTCCAAGCGTTCCAAGTGCACGACGTCAAACAAACGTAAACAAAAAAACACGGCTGACCGTGACAAACTGATGTTTCTTTGGCAAGCGTACACACAACTGAACTCTCGGCAGTGCAGCCTCCTATATATATTTATATGTATATATATCTATATATATATATATATATATATATATATATATAGATATATATATATATATATATATATAGATATATATATATAGGAAACGACGATGCATGAACAGACGTCATTATACATATTATTTTACGGCTCTTTTATACTCGGAAACGTATCTTCATGTTCCCTTCACTAGCCGAATACAGTACTGTAGTCTACAAATACATCCTGCCTCCCTCCCCCGTTGATTGACATCTAGCCTCATGTGCGTTTCCATGGTGCTGCCATTGTTGTGTGACGTCAGACAACTAATGGCCGCTGTCCCAGCCGCGAAATACACACCAATTCCTCCTGATCCCGCCTCCATCTAATGCAAGTCAATGGGTGTAAAAAAAACCCCAATAGAACGACTATTCAGGTTCTTCCTGTTTACACGTGGGCGTAGTACAGCAGTCTGGAAGGACACACCTACATATAGTCACGACCACATAATGAGCCGTTTTCCAGCTCCACCGGTCCAGTCCAGCAGATGGCGACGACGTGACAAAAAAAAGGAGCGACGTAAACAGTGAGGCTGATATCAGCGACATCAAACCGTAACGCTGATTACAGGCTGCATTGTTTCCTGTGAATCTCTAGTGAGTGTGAAGGCAAGTTTTATCCAGCGCGGGAATGGCGGACTCTGCCACTAACAATTTAAATAAAAAATAACACTAAACAACTATATAGAGAAGTAATTACAAAATTTAAATACACTGAATGGCTAACGCCATAAATAGCCGTAAATGATTTGTCAAACAGCTCTCATTCAATAGTTGTTGTTTTTTTTTCCCATTTTCCCCAAAACAACACAAGATAAAAGCTGAGACTCACTGTAGGTTTCCACCTTACAATAACAACTTTATTTAAATCGCACCTTTAAAAACGTTTACAAAGTGCTTTGACAGACAGAGCAGCAGACTCAGGAGGCAATATAGCAACAGAAAGCCGAACAAAAGCAAGACAAAATTACGATAAAGTTAAAACAAGAAGAAGAAAGTAGAGACGACATCACATAAAAGCAAGTCTATAAAAATGGGTTTTAAGAAGTGATTTAAACTCAACTCAACTTTATTTATAAAGCACTTTCAACACCACAAGTGGAACCAAAGTGCTGTACACAAAATATAAAAAAAGAAACAGAAAAAACAGAAAACAAACATACGACATACACACCTACAAAGCATTGTCAAAAGCTAAAGAAAACAAATAAGTTTTAAGCGCACTCTGAAAAACACCCAATGAAGGACGAGTTTTTAGAGACAGAGGAAGGTCTTTCCGCAGCCTCGGAGCTGCAGCAGAAAACGCCCGATCACCTTTACGTTTTAGACGCGTACGTGGAACCACAAGAAGCAACCGATCATTGGAGCGCAGAGATCTGCTGGATTGACAGCGGCTGATTAAATCAGTAACACACTCGGGGGCTCTTAGGCCGTGCAGAGACCTAAAAACGTACAACAGTGCTTTGTATTGAATTCTGTATCGTATGGGTAACCAATGTAGTTTAATTAAAACCGGAGTAATGTGTTCTCTCTTCCTGGTACCCGTTAAAAGTCTAGCGGCTGAGTTCTGAACAAGCTGCAAACGGGAGAGAGAAGCCTGACTCGCACCCAGATACAGTACATTACGATAATCCAAACGTGAAGACACAAAGGCATGAACGACCTTCTCCATATCATTAAAAGTAAGAATAGATTTCAATTTAGATATTAATCTAAACAAAGTCACAGATCCTGGGGCGCCCTGGTAGCCTTACCGCAGCGGCTGCCTCGCTTCAAAATAATTCCTATCAAATAATATAAACACAATATCCCGGTCAGAGTGTGAGAGCGTCGGTTTGATTCTGGAGATGGTTCTTATTTGGAGGAAGCAGGCCCGGACAACTCTTTTGATCTGTGCTTCAAAGCGGAGATCCTAATCAGTACTCCCAAATTTCTGGCAGTGGGCTTCACGTTAGCAGACAGGGGGCCGAGGCCACGCTCAATGAGACTGATGGGGTTTGGGAGGGGGGGGGGACTGAACAATACGATTTCTGATTTTGAGTTACTGAGTCGAAGAAAATGTTGTGCCATCCAACAGTTGACATCACTGAGACAGTCTAAAACAGCAGCTAGGCTTTTTGTGTCATCAGGTCTCAGCTGGCGGTATATCTGCGTGTCGTCTGCGCAGCAATGAAAAGAGACGTTGTGACGTTGGAGATAGAAAATGAAAGTGGACCTAAACTTGAACCTTGCGGTACGCCACAGGTAGTGTGAGTTGTGGGCTGAGGATGAGTAGCTACCTGTGGTGACCGCGTAGGTTCTTTCTAAAAGGTGAGAATAAAACCAACAAAGTGCTGCGTCCTTGATGCCAACCCAGCTTTTGAGACGGTCACTTAAAATGGCGTGACCTACTGTGTCAAAAGCTGCTGTTAGGTCCAAATGATTTAAAATTGCGCTCTCCCCCCGTCGGCTGCTGAAAGGAGGTCATTGGTTACCTTGAGCATTATTCGAAATGTTTTGCTTTTATCTAAAACCGATTTCTGAGTGGTATTTTATAAAGGTCTGTTTTTCAAATTTTATGTGTCGTTTCCTGAGGTTGTATGTCAGAGCTGTGTTACATACAGCCTTTGTGAGACACGACGACTTCCTCGTCAGGTTAAACCCCCCCCCCCCGGCTGGCGCCCAATTAAAAAAGAGCAAATCTCTAAATCGTTCCTTGATTCCTTGTCATGCACTGGGGCTCATATAAGACATATTTACATTCTTCCACAGAGCTCTGAAAGATGCTTTGTTTCGTTGCTTTTCATTTAATTAAGTGCAGCAGATTACCAGATGATTAGCACTTTTGTAATCTGATAATAACAATCATCCCATAATACGTGTCCCTCTACCCTGCGACCTCTGGATCCTTCTTCCTGCCCCGCTGTGCTTTGCACCACATCTCCTTCCAAACCTCTTTCGCCGGGTTTTTATTGCTATCAGATCTGGCTTGGCCGAGCTGACCGGTGTTTAACTTTTTAGTAAATGCGGTCGTGGTTTTCCTTGACAGATGTTAGAGAGGAATTTTATCATGTGGCCGCGCCAATAGCTGCTGAAAGAAAAACAGAGCCGTTTTATCTGGCACGGCGTGTGTGACACCTACGTTCACAGCTGTGTATGTCTTTCCCAGCATGCATGTGGGTGTGTATGTGTGTGTGTGTATACCTGTGTGTACATGCGTATGTATGTGTGGGTAAATGGTTTTTATTTGCATATTATCTGCGAACTTGCACATTTTCTTGATTTGTTTGCACTTAAATGATTTTGTGTGTTTAAGAGTGTGTGTGTGTGTGTGTGTGTGTGTGTGTGTGTGTGTGAGCGCACTTGCACAGGGTGGATTTTTAAAGCACACAGACCAGGTTACAGTCTAAATGTACAGCCCAGAAGGGGGGTATTTTTCTTCAGAGTTCAACATCTCGGAGCCTTGGCAGAAGAGCAGCTGAGTACATTTTCAGTTCAGTTTTAACCTCCAACTTTTTATCAAGAGTTAGTGCCGCGCTGCTGCTTCGCCCTCCTCCTCCTCCTCCTCCTCCTCCTCCAGGAATCGCTCAAAAAAAAAAAAAAATAGCCACAATTTCTGTTCTGCTGTGAAAACATAGCTCTCTTTTCAGCGCAAACCCCGGCCTGGAAAGCATTTGATTGAGGCGTACATGTTTCGTGTTAAGATACAGTAGGTCTATTCATTTCTATTCACTTGTTGAGTGTAAGAGCAGAAGCGCGCCGCAGTATGTTGTTACCTTTGAGGAAGAGACTAGTTTCCATGGCAGTGTCAACAGCTGCATCTTGATCCTTTTTCCTCATGTTTCTGCTTTCACTACTTTCATTTAAGCAGCTTGGATTTCTTTCTCCTCTCTTTTACCAGTTCCTGTCATTTAGTCAAATACTGTCCTTAAGTACCGTTTGAGGTCCAGCGGCCTTTTGCACAAACTGTAAGTCAACGCTAACTGTCGCAACTAGTTAGTTTTGCACTTTGTTCAGTTGCGCCATCTCTACTCACACAATTAGCGAAGTCGACTGCAATCAAAACACTGTGAAGGTTTGGGAGAGAAAACCACAACTGACCAGCGATGGAAAGTATGAAACCTACGAAAGACTTTTGTATTAACAAGACTGAGAGGCTACGGCGATGCCCGCAGCTCCGTGAGGCTGTACTCGGGCACGGCGTTGAGCTAAACGCTAACATCTGCACGCTAACATGCTCACAGCAACAATGCTAACATGCTGATGTTTTGCAGTTCTAATGTTCGCCATGTTCGCCGTCTTGCTTTAACGTGTTAGCGGTCTAACGTTTGCCAGTTAACACGAAACACAAAGTACAGCTGAGGCTGATGGGAACGTCATTAGTTTTGCAGTATTGGGCAAATTTTAAATTTTGACCTGCTGGTGGCGCTGGAGGAAAAGTCGGACAATCACCAAAGTCAGAAGGATTCATCCTCTTGGGACCAAGGCCTGTACAATTAATGCTGTTGGTGGATCGACCGGCTGAGCAACCGGCCGTGTGGCTAAAAAGAGTCAAATACATAACATCAGCAGTAACAGCTGCTTATAATGTTTCCTTCTTCCTTTCTTGTTTTCCGCCCTTTCCATCCTTCATTTTTGCATTCTTAAACTGATCCGATAAGACAAAAATCAACAGATCCAGGACTTTCACCCAGACAGTGAAACTAAACTCTCGTCTTCTTCATTACAATCACTTTTACTTTCGATCCTTAAGCTGATGTTACTGAAGTTAAATTGGCAACTCCGACACTATTGTCCCGGAGGTGAAATTTGTCTCGCCGCCAGGTAAAACACAGAACACACAGGGACGAAGGCGCTCGGACCTAAAACATTATAAAAGACACGAATACATCAAGTGACAACAGAAAACCTAGACTATGTTTAGCCATCGCTAAAAGCATCATCATCAGTAGTCGTCAGAATCAGAAATCCTTTATTGATCCCCGCGGGGAAACTCTTTTGCTACAGTACAGGAAGTACTAGGCAAAAAACCATAATACACTATAATACAGGTCAGAAAATACGTTAAGTACCAGGTGGGTATAAGTATAAGATAAAATAAGTGTGAAGTACAAAGTGGGTTTACCGGTTGATGATGATGATATGGTATAAAGTAATAGTGCATGAACTGCTAAGTGTCACGGCCTGTCATGTTCTCACCAGCCACTACACTACACTCACCGCACTCCCTCACCCGATTACTAATTCCTGTCACCTGTCACCTAGTACACACCTGCATCTAATCAGTCACTCCGCTCCTCTATGAATCACAACTCCTCACCTCAGTCAGTGTCCGGTCTCGTTAGGATTTAGACAGAACGCTTTCTCCTGTGTCCTCTTCGCCATGGACTTACCGATTCGTATCCAGCACCTCCACCCCGGCTCCTGTTTTCTCCAGTCTCCCGGTCTCGCGTGTCTCCACTCTCCTGTGTGCGTCAACATTACCCCCAGAGCTCCGCTACCTCCAGTAAAGGGACGGTATCAGTACCGTCTTCACCTATTCATATTCCTCGTGTATCAATAAACGATCCCTGTGTCTTCGGTCTGTTCTGTCTGTAACACCAAGTTAAGTGTAGCTTATTTATAATGAGACGGAGGATACTGCACAGCAGTAATAGAGGTATGAATAAATATCAATATCAATAAATAGGGAATTTTAAACTGAAAGAGTATATTGCACAGGAGTATTAACGCAGGATATTGAGACGGAGCTACGGCAACAAGCAGCGTGCGCACTGTTTCTTAAAATAGTTCAGTTAAATAGGAAACCAATCATCAGTTGGGTCTTTGTGAGCATTTAACAGGACTTTTATTTACAGTGAATTTTAAAATATACTTTATTCTACTTACAGTACAGTAAAGGATATAATGTTCCTTTTCCAACCGCAGCCTTTTATGTTTCATGAGCCAACAAACTGAACTTTAACCATAAACTATCACTGAAGGATGGGATGGCTTTCTCTCGTTCACCTCTGTCTGCTTCACTCTCACTGTCTCATACAGGCTGTCATGGCCACACACAGAGCTCGATAGGTACTGGAGATACACACCCACACACACACACACCCACACACACACTCACACACACACACACACACTCACACACACACACGATCATCCGGGACGCCACACTCTGTGAACCATTATCATTACCAGGTGTTAAAAAGAAGAGATATCATTGCTAGTGATTCATCAATCACCACGACTCCCCTCGTGTGTGCCTCCAGTTGCCAGAAGTTTTATTTTTTTTTAAATTTAAGATGTAAAACATTTTGACCACCTGTGCGCTTTGGCTCGATGCGGCCCAATTTTCCAAAAACGTCAGGAAAAAGATGAATATTAGGATATGAGTTTCTGTCGGAGGGAGGGGAAGCGTTGAACCGGAGGTTACAGCATTTTTTACTTTTTGTGTGAAAGGTCACGACAAAGCTTCAGTTTGAAAGTCAAGAGACCTGTAAGCTTATTATACACTATTTAATACCTTAAGCTGCTAGTTACTTTGCAGATTCAGATTAATAATACAAAATCTAATCAGGGGGAAATGTGGATAAAGATAAGACTTTATTGATCCCTCGGTGAAATCACAAGCTACCCGGCAGTATATATAGTAAAAATAAGCCCCACCTTTACCTGCTGCAACATTAAAGTACTGTACATTTTAATGCATCATTAATTATAATCCAATAATATAATACACATTATTCTGAAACGAGCCATTCTGCATAATAAGTACTTTTACTTTTTGTACTTCAAGTATATTTTGATGATAATACTTGTATTATTTCGACACTGCGGTATTTCTTTTATTTAGTAGATTTCAGTACTCTGATAGTGTGAAAGTGATTATTTTTTCGGCTGAACGGGTTATTCCAAGTAGACACACAACACGTCTAAAACCATCAGCCACGTTTCCGGCAGTTTATTCGAACTTTGGTACATCTGACCAACTGACAAACCTCCGAGCGTGGGTTGTCAGAAGTGAGAAGGTAACCTGAAGCAAGTGCAGGAAATGACCACGTTAAGGTACCGCGACATTTTATGGGTAAGAGGAAAGAAATCACGACGTCTGATGCCCAGCCGTTACTTACGAATGGAAGAATTTACCGCAACAAAATGAACAGAGAGCAAACTAAATGTCGCCAGACGCTTCAGACCGTGGCTGCAGGTCAGGGACGTGACGTCCGCAGTGACGGATCATCTCAGTTTTAAACGGCTAGCAGTCGTTGTGTTAGGGGTGCAAACAAGAACACGATAATGTGCTCTGATCAGGCGCAAACTGTATGCCACCCCCTCCTCCCCACACTGGCCTGCATCGGAGCGACACGAACTTGCCACGAACGTCCCACCACATCTTTTCCTAACTGAGTTCAATCGAAACACACAGACATCAGACTCATCTTGCATCAATCAGCTGAGCTCAGCGTTTACAGAGGTTTCGTCTCATCTCCGATATCCATCAGGGACAAACGTCCATAACTCTGTTTTCGAAATCCCAGAGAAAAGCTGCTCCTTCAGATCTTCCTCTTATTCGTCAGATTCTGACTTTTTCCTTCAGGATCAAAAGTAATCCAGGTGACTGGTTGTCTGTACGGTAAGAACAGGAGCTGCTGGCAGCCGAAGCAGCATGATGCAGGTTTGCCAAAATGTAAAAAAAAAATGCTTTATGCTAAAAACATGGAGGTGTAGATAGTTTTAAATCAATATTCAGAAATTCAGCGAGCCTGGCTCTGTCCAAAGGCAACAAAACCCACCTAATAGGATCTCTAAAGCTCACCAATTAACACGTTATATCTCGTTTTTTAAAAATCTGTCCAAAAACCAACGAGTAAAAACAACAACTCGTTGTTTTATGTGCAGGACTATTACTTGGTTGGGACTAGTTGCCCAGCAGCCAAGAGAATCCAGGAAGTTAATGGTCCTGGATTTTGTCACCTTTGGACAGAGCCAGGCTAGCTGTTTCCCCCTGTTTCCAGTCTTTATGCTAAGCTAAGCTAACTGGCTGCCGGCTGCAGCTTCAGATTTAGCGTACAGACACGTGAGTGGTGTCAATCAGAGCATCTAACTCGTTTACTTACCGAAACCCGTCTGGAGGAAGAAAAGCAGATTTGCTCAATTCGCCATCTCACTGATAAATCAAATTATTTCCACTTTATTTCCTATTGTTCTTTTTACTGGGAACTGTGCAATCCTTTGTTTAATGAGATAAAAAGAGAAATGGATTTGGCTGTTCACATAAGAAACATCTAGAAGGCCTTCACTGCTTCAGTTCATTGGAAATATGTCACATAAACGTGTTATTTGAAAGAATATAGAAGCACGTAAGATGTTGTAACTGATGTTTTTATTTCCGTTTGGTTTTGTAAAAGATGCATGCTGTGTTTATTTCTGATGAGTCTCATGTTTGGCACGACACAGAAATAAAAAGTATTCCCTCCACAGTATTTCTTGGTGACAAATTTAGAGCTGAGCTCTTCCTGCTGTGATGTCTCTGCACCGCACCTTCCAAAGACAACCTGTTAATCAATCAGTGGGCTGCAAATCACTTTTCAATTCGGAAACACAGAGTCGCAAAACAGACATTTATTTATATGAAAATGTTACAGATAATTACTTATGCCACTTCACCACCACGTCTGTCTCCTACACTCTGCGGCGCTACGGCCGACCGCTCTATTTATCAGAGTCAGCATATAGAGAAAAGGAAAAAGACGGGCCCAGACTCCACCGCGTCCAGGTTTCACGCTGCTTAGCGCACACACACACACACACACACACACGCAAGCTGTTTTCATTCAGAAAGTTAGCATGTCGAGCCCCCTCCTCGAGGACGAGGGCAGAGAGAAAACACGGGTGGTACGAATTCTTTAACAGTCTCCAGTCGCTGCATTTGGCCGACGCTCTTCTCCATCAAGGCATTCCAGGAGAGACAGATAATTTGTCTGTTTCCTCCTATTTGCATCCTGAACCGCCACACTGCCTCTCTGTGTGTGTGTGTGTGTGTGTGTGTGTGTGTGTGTGTGAAAGAAAGTCAGACAGAGTTTGTGTAATAATATGTGTGTGTGTGTGTGTGTTAGTGTATGTCGGAGCACATGCTTAAGAGACAGAAAGTGTGAGTGTTACATGTGAGGGCATAGTCACATATTTTTGGGTTTGTGTGTGTGTGTGTGTGTGTGTGTGTGTGTGTGTGCGTGCGTGTGTGTGTGTGTGTGCATGTGTTAGAGAGAGAGAGAGCAACAGCAGGGTAACACAGTGCTCGCTGTGTCACCGGCAGACACATTAGTGGAGATGTTTCAGACTGTTAGAAATCTGGGATTCCCATCTGTGTGTGTGTGTGTGTGTGTGTGTGTGTGTGTGTGTCTGTGTGTGTGTGTGTGCGTGTGAATAAACAGCAACTTCGCATGTATAAGTGCAAATTTGTGCGAGTCTCTTTCCAAGTATCCCAACATACATGTATGTTTACTTACATGCTGAGATATGCTATATGTTTCTGTTGCACAACGGTGTGTGTGTGTGTGTGTGTGTGTGTGTGTGTGTCTCACTGCGTCGTCTGGCTCTTGTAAGTGTGTCCATGCGTGTGGGAGAAAGGGCTATTTAAGCAGCATTACTCTGCTCGTGAGCTGCCAAGTACCTGTCGCCTCGACTTCGCCTTCCCTCTTTGTCTTCTCTTTCTCAATATGGCCAGCACCTGCAGAAGCAGTGCAGACACACACACACACACACACACACACATACAAATACAAACACACACACACACACACACACACCTACTAAAGATGTGCAGAGAAACGCGCTCTCAAGTGTCGTGTACACCGGATACGATGCACCCACATTTTACCCGTCACCCTGTCTAACTCGGCTCCACACAGCTGACGGGTGACTTTGTACACTAAACATCCTTTTCATGTATTCATTTACGCACATGCATTAATGTGCCACTGTCACAATAACATTCAATTAAAGGACAAGGCTGACATTAATCTATATCTTCATTACTGTTCTTCCTCCCTTCCTCTTATTTGTGCTTCCCTACCGCGACCGTGGAACTTCAGCCCCGAGCCCGCTCATATCTACCGAAGACCTAAATCTTTGTAAAGTGTCACTGTGTACTTTCATTCTTAAAAAGGCTCAGTCATTTCCTAAAACAGCTGGTCAGTCAAGTTTTTAGCAAATGTTACTCAGTGATGTGTATCAGGGTTCAAAAGCGTTTCCCCTCGGGGATCAATAAAGTGTTTCTGAAAAGACGAGTTTATTCTTTATTTAAACGGCAACGCGGCGTAGAGCGGCTGAGAAAAGACCAACACAAAAAAATAACAGGAGCCCGACAAAGGTAAAGCCGCACGGGAAAATACAGGACTGACGCTAACGCGCTGAACTGGTGGGGACAAACGCAGGACACGTGGTCCAACGACTCAGGTAGGGGAGACAACGAGACACAGGAGAAACCAATGAAAGCAATCAAAGACAGGAAGCAAAACTAGCAGACACAAGAGGGAGGGAGAACGTTACAAAATAAAACAGGAAATAACAGGACAAAAACCCAAAACCACGACACTACTTATCTGAGTTTGTGAGGAGGACATGTTCAAGCTAAAACTGGGTGTTAAGTTGCCTTTTAAGTTTCCATCCCTAATATATATAATGTCCAAACCGCGTTCAACTCAGGTCGACAGGTCGTGGACCCCCCCGATGACCTTTTCCGATCGACCAGACTTCGAAATTGGACAGAAAAATGTTTCAGCTTTTCAGAAAATACCAAAGAAAGAAACGTATTTTAAATCCGTAGAGTTACAAATGCTCTGCTCTCCTCTGGATGGATGTAAAAGAAGCTTTTCCAAGCAGCGCTACAGTGATGAGCTTTAACCTTCTAAATAGTGGGACAATTTAGTTTTATGACAGCCAGCATCAAGACAACACATACAGTTTACCTTGTACACATCTTCAGCTTTATCTGTTTGTTTGCATGCAGTTTGTTAGAATCACTTGTCAAACTTCAGGATGCTCGCGTTAGTCTTTTTCTGTCAAACATCCCATGAATGCAGTACAGCAGCCAACTTGGACACCCTCGCTGCTGGACCTCCTCGCCAGCAAAACGCACAATTAGATACACAAACACAGACTGTACACACCCACGCAGAGCCAGCTTTGGACAGAACTGAATGCCTCTCTCCCACTCGAAGCCTCTTCATAAACACTGCTACTCCGACGTTAAACCATGTGGAGCTGGCTCGCTACGATAAACGCAATAAAACCACATAAACGGCAAAATAAATATCGCCACAGGGTGGCCTGCAAATATTATGAGAAACAGGTTTTCACTGAGAACGGCAGGAGAGGGAAGGTGTGTGTGTGTGTGTGTGTGTCTTACATGTATACTCACATCTCTGTGTTACTTTAAGTGTGTATTTCCACAGGTCTGTCTGTGTGTATATGTCTTTTTAAAGGTACCTCGTTTGTGTGTTTTTGAATTTCTGTTTTTGTGCTCCTCTACCTGTTTATACGCGTCTACAGTATGTAACTGAGTGTGTGTTTGTCTACCTGTGTGTGTGTGTGTGTGTGTTTGAAGTTCAGCAGCTCTCTGACCTTATATTTCATGAATAATTGATCTGCAGTGCTTATTTTCAAACGGAAAATATCGTCACTCTTTCATATTACATAACAACAATAGCCTACAGTCATGCTAGCAGCTCTGTGAGGCTGCTTCTGCATGCTAACGTGCTCACGGTGACAATGCTAACGTGTTGATGTGTAGCAGGTATAATGTTTACCGTGTTCAGGTTAGCACGTTAGCACGTTAAATTGGGCGACGTAAAACGTTGACCTGATGGCGGCGCCAGTCAGAGGATCACCAAAGTTATTACAGTGATTTCTGTGCCACATTTCAAACAAAGTTTCTGTGTGAGACTTACTGAATGTCCGACTGACCGACAGACAGAGCGAGGCTGCCGTCCCTGGATCCGTACTGCTAGCACTGCTAAAGATCTGGGGCCGCACTTTCAAAGTACTGTCTCCGCTAGGAGTCCTGAACGGCAGAAAAAGACTTTTCCACAAACCTGCTGAGAGCAACTTTTACAAAGTGAGAGAGAGAACTAATAATGAAATAATTATTCATCAATTCATCTACTTGTTTTTGTTTTTTGCAGTTAAACAAACAAGATATAACGTGTTAATTAGTTTCCAGTCTTTGTGCTGAACGTCTGCTGGCTGGACTATAATCTTCAGCATACAGCCGGGGGAGTGGCAGCAACCTCGTCATCCAGCGCTCAGCGAGAATGAGTGTATTTCCCAAAATGTGGAACTACTCCTTTAAATAGATGAGTGTGTTGACAAAAAAACACGCAGTAAAGGGTTTCGAGCTCAGACAACTGACGTACACGACACGCACCATAACCCGCTGAGTCACTGCGAGACTCCTAATCATGGTCTTATTTGAAGGTGGATGATCACACCTATAATTTGCACTTCCACTGGCCTCTCCAGCCATCTGGAGTGTGGGCCGCGGTGTCACAGTCCTGCACGTTACCGCAGTATATTTCAGACTTTTTCCTTGTTTAAGCAGAGCGCTGAAGTGTGCAGGCAGATCAAAAGGCCGTGTCCAGCATCCTGAGGTTTCTATATACAGGTTAGGGTTAGACTGCTGCCCTGCGAGCGCACGCTTTTATACACACACACTTACATTAAATACATGCATACATAACTGCAGACTGTCTGTGATCAGTTACTCCCTAACCTCAAAAACTGACCCTACTAAATCCTAACACAAATGCAAAAGACGTTCGGTCTGTCCTCATCTTTCAGTCCTTGTGAGGACATTGGGGCTCATGCAAGAGCACTTTACATGTTTTTATTGCAAATCTCTCCGACATTTTTCTCATATGAGTGTTCCAAGTCAGATTCACCAAACTCTTAACTGGACAAACTTGTAAATCGCTCGATTCGAGGCAGGTGAATACCACCTCTGCTTGTGCAGGTGCATGTTCGGAATCGATGCCCAGTAATTGCTTTATAAGGCTACCTGTTTCGCTCTGTGTCTGGGCGAGTTTTATTCACAAAGACGTCACCCGAGGGCAAAGAGACGTGTAATCAGAGCGGAGCCGTGCTGAGACAGAAATAAAGAGGGAGTAGCTGGACATTAGTTTGATGCTAAAGAAACATCTCGCTCCGGCAGAGTCCGAGGACACGTGACGTCACGGAGATGTTAGACGGGACAATATTGTACAGCAGGTGATGTAACACTGTCGGACGTCATAACAGAGGACATAAAGACCCCGAGGCAGCAGCTGGGCTGTGAGAGGACAACGCCTGAACTAAGTCGCCATGCCAAAAAATTATAACATCTATTTAAAAAAGTAAGTATGTTGGCAAGTTAGGCACATCACCCTGATAGGGCCAACAGAATATTCATTCAGTATAATTTCAGTTATTTACTTTAATTCTGGTTGATTTCGTTAACATATTTAAACTTTAAAGCCCCTCTCCTCTCGTATGAGACGACTCTGTGACGTTACAGCTAGTCTGGAGCCAATCGTGGTCCGATATGCAACTTACACAGGTGCGACGATATGCACATCCACTGAAAATGGGGCTTTTCGGTGAAACAGGAGGCATCTTGTGTCCAGCGGTTAAAGTTTTGAAATGAACAATGTCTGCACATTCATAGCTTAGCATAGTTGATGTAATTTTAAGAATTTTCAGTAATGCAATTGAACTTTTTTTGTGTGAAAAACTGTATCAGACACAAGTTATCGTCCCAAGCAGAGTGGTTTTATACGTGACGGGGACATTTAAATGCACGTAACTCTTAAGTTCTTTGGAGAAAGACAGACTATTTGTACTGCACGGCTTGCATGACAGGGCTACTTGTGAATTTCATTTGAGCCTAAGAGAAAACACTAAGCGCAAGAAGAGCTGACTGAATTCCACGAATTCTCTTAAATTGCTCGTAAGTAGAGACATTTGATTCGACATAAACACACACACAAAGAAGTCATTGGATGTCACTTTTTATTTCCAGAGTCCTGTTCTCTCCTCGTTGCGTAACATGAAACTCTGATTAAGAAATGAAACGCAGTGCTCTGGCTACATCTGCCCACATGCACTCTTCATTAGCTGACCTTTAACCTCATCAAGGGATTCCATCTCTGGTTTGTGTAACTGAACCGCAGTTTTTTTGTCTCTCTCAGCTGAAATGTGACCATTTCTTGATAATATAATTTCACGATAATGTTTTCCAGCTTTTTATTTTCAACCATATTGTACGTATCTTCTTTACTCATTGCTCAATTTTTGTATAAACCTCAAGATCCCCCAAAACCACCAAACAAAAAGCTGTACAACACTAAAAGCCCTTGAGTGTCAACATGAAAAGATTTGTCTAAGCTTCTGGAAAGTCGACCGAAGCTGCGAACACACAACAGAGTACATGTGAAGTCGTTTAAATGCATCACGTGGCGTCTCAGAATGTTATTACAGTTTATAATATTACTGGAACTCAAAAGTAGATTTACTGCAATTAATAAATTAGAGACAGAGGCATAGTTGCTGTTTTAAGCTTTCATCAGGAGCAGGTAGAGGTGTGAGGAAACAACTTATCAATGCCAGGTGTGTCAGTAGATTCCTGAGCTGATCCAGTTAGGCTGAAGATGCCACAGGCCAAGACTGTTTATCAGCTACAGCATCAGTAAATACAGCACAAACATGCTATCTGCTAACGGTAATATCCGCCTCCAGCAGCTACAGGGCGACGTGACGCTTCATCAGGAGGCGTGTCAGAGTCACGTGACGCTTCATCAGGAGGCGTGTCAGAGTCACGTGACGCTTCATCAGGAGGCGTGTCAGAGTCACGTGACGCTTCACCAGGAGGCGTGTCAGAGCGACATGACGCTTCATCAGGAGGCGTGTCAGAGCGACGTGACACTTCACCAGGAGGCGAGTCAGAGTCACGTGACGCTTCATCAGGAGGCGTGTCAGAGCGACGTGACGCTTCATCAGGAGGCGAGTCAGAGCGACATGACGCTTCATCAGGAGGCGTGTCAGGGCGACGTGACGCTTCATCAGAAGGCGTGTCAGAGTCACGTGACGCTTCATCAGGAGGCGTGTCAGAGTCACGTGACGCTTCATCAGGCGTGTCAGAGAGGCGTGCCGCTTCATCAGGAGGCGTGTCAGAGTCACGTGGCGCTTCATCAGGAGGCGTGTCAGAGCGGCGTGGCGCTTCACCAGGAGGCGTGTCAGAGTCACGTGGCGCTTCATCAGAAGGCGTGTCAGAGTCACGTGGCGCTTCATCAGGGCGTGTCAGAGTCACGTGGCGCTTCATCAGGGCGTGTCAGAGTCACGTGACACTTCATCAGGAGGCGTGTCAGAGCGGCGTGGCGCTTCATCAGGAGGCGTGTCAGAGAGGCGTGCCGCTTCATCAGGAGGCGAGTCAGAGTCACGTGGCGCTTCATCAGAGGCGTGTCAGAGTCACGTGAAGCTTCATCAGGAGGCGTGTCAGAGTCACGTGGCGCTTCATCAGGAGGCGTGTCAGAGTCACGTGAAGCTTCATCAGGGCGTGTCAGAGTCACGTGGCGCTTCATCAGGAGGCGTGTCAGGCGGCGTGGCGCTTCACCAGGAGGCGTGTCAGAGTCACGTGGCGCTTCATCAGGGCGTGTCAGAGTCACGTGGCGCTTCATCAGAGGCGTGTCAGAGTCACGTGGCGCTTCATCAGGGCGTGTCAGAGTCACGTGGCGCTTCACCAGGAGGCGTGTCAGAGCGACATGGCGCTTCATCAGGGCGTGTCAGAGTCACATGGCGCTTCATCAGAGGCGTGTCAGAGTCACATGGCGCTTCATCAGGAGGCGTGTCAGGCGGCGTGGCGCTTCATCAGGAGGCGTGTCAGAGTCACGTGGCGCTTCATCAGGCGTGTCAGAGTCACGTGGCGCTTCATCAGGGCGTGTCAGAGTCACATGACGCTTCATCAGGGCGTGTCAGAGTCACGTGCGCTTCATCAGGAGGCGTGTCTGTGTCTCCTGATGGACGTCAGTCCGTCTTCTCTCTGTCCGCTCTGTGTTTGGTCTCCAGCAGCTGCTGAGGGAAACATCTGGCTCTTTAGCAGCTAGATGCTCCGCTATGTTCACCAGCTGCTCTCTGACTGCGTCTGCCTGCTGTCTGCTGTTCAGCAGGAAGCGTTCAGAGGCTTTTACAGCTTCTTCTTCTCTGGAAGCGACGCTCTGAGAGCCGAGAGCGAACCAGAGCAGTGAAGCTGCGGCGGACGGATAAACAACCAGCTGAAAGTCTCCGTGAAGCTCCGTAAAGCCGAGCGGAGCTGCAGGTTCAGCTGCTGATATTCTGGAGGTTCATCACGACCAGAGACAACTTTCACTTTGTCATTTGCTTATTATTATAAGAATATTGATTCTAGATTGCAGCGTTTTGGCATCTGATAAACCTTCAAACTCATAAATCTGTTACTCAAGCTGAACTCTTCCTGGATCGTTTTTAACTGTCTCACTCGTACCTGAAGCAACACGCCCCAAACCAGCGCAGCCCGTTGCATTTTAGTTTAACGCAGGATTGTCTTTTCGGTCCACTAAACTGCTCTAGAGCGCTCACAGTCTCGTACTGGGAGTCCATGACGGCCTTTTCTCCCCCAGTTCTTTTTACATAGAAAAATAGAGGATGTCTGATGAGGTGAAAACCCGCCTTCCCCTTTTTTGCCAATGATGGCTGATGTTTGTAGAGTCGTACGTCAAGAAAGATATCTGCAGCACACAATATATACAGTTCTCTCCAGTACGTATAATGTCATTAACATTGCATTTTCTGGATGGATTTGTTTTAAAATGAAGGACTGGCAGCAGATATTTCATTCATATCAGTTTAATGGTGCTAAATTCTCTTTTCACCTCTACAATATGTCACCGGGGATCACCCTTAGTACCAGCATAGGGAACTGTATTAAACATGAGACCGCTGCGGCACCGACACGATAACTTCCTGTATTTCAGCGAGGACAGAAAGCAACGAAAAGAAACAAAATGACTTCCTCTGGGAGCGTTTGCAGCAGTATCAACTGTCAAATGAACTCCAGCGCCGCTCATATTGGGACTTAAACAGAAAACAGGTATGTTTTGTTAAATTTTATTGCATGTGGCCCTTGCGTGAAACCTAAGCCCAGTGGGTAAATACAGAGTTATGCCATTTTCAACAATGCCCTCCCGTTACCGGCCGAATAACTGCCCAAAGTCCATGTACACAATTATGTCACTTCCTGCATAAAATGTGACTGCGTGCCCCCGAGCCTCACAGTTCAGCTCAGTCAACGAAATATTGATGAACGTCCTCGACTTCACCGTTTCGTACAGCGGTAGCAGATCTTTTTCTGCCGCTACAATGGCTTTAAAAAAAACCCAGAACGTCAGGAAGGAGCTAAAGGCTAAAAGTTCAACACAAGCGGGCTGTAAAGGAAACAACTAAAGGTCTGCAGTGGCTACAGCGACGTCCAAACAGGCTCCATCTGTAACTGTGACCGTATGCACCGCATGCATTTCTGCGTAAAGCAGAACCAATCGAGCTACAATAACTCAGATTTGAGTGAATGATGGTTAAACTGAATGAACTCTGGCTTAAGGAAACACCAGGAAAGATGGTGGATTGTGGGAAAAGCTTTTTAAAACCCAAGAAGAAGAAAAAAAAATCTTTTCCTGATCGTTATGAATGACTTTGTGCGAGTATAAATCCACCGACTTGTCTCAAGTGAACCAAGACAAACTTGTCTGTTACTTACAGCGAGATTATGTGATTTATGGCCTCCAATGTTTTGAAAAACACAGAGAGGAAAGGGGAGAAATTACATGAGTAAACATATCCAACTACACAGACACACAGGCACAGGTATAAAGTGGAGCTAGCACACGCACACACACACACACACACACACACACACACACACACACACACACACACGCACGCACGCACACACACACACACGGCTGCTGTAATGATTTTTAGCAAAGAAACCAAGTCACTCCCAATGCTGCATTTCCATTTTCTAACAACATTCACTGCTGTGCTTGTTATAGTTGGCCTTCACACACTGGTGCGCACACACACACACACACACACACACACACTTACATACACTCGTGCACGCATTGAAAACTAATGGGAATGTGTGTTCGTGCTGTATATATTCAAATAAACTCCTACACACTTTTGAAATCAGTCACAGCTTTGATTAAAAGATCCCTTGCAGATGTAAAAGTGTGTGTGTGTGTGTGTGTGTGTTACTCGGTCTGTAAAGACTTCATACTTGGCATCTGTGTGACACAAGTTACAAACAGCGCCACCATGTGGCCGGTTATGAAGCACAGTGAAGACGCACCAGCTGCCGCTTCGCAAGCACGAGGAACTGCGTGGCAATACAGCAGCAGCGATGGCGCGGCCTGCGGACGGAGGAGGGTGGGTGTCGGGGTGCTTCCACCTCGACGCCGTCTCCCAGGAATTTCTAGCTGTTTTGTTCTTCCTCTTCATTAATAATCTCTTACATCTCCTTCTTCTTTTCCTCTCGGCTGTTCCCTTTCAGGGGTCGCCACAGCGAATCGCGTGCCTCCATCTAACCCTGTCCTCTACATCCTCTTCACTCACACCAGTTAGCTTCATGTCCTCTCTCACTACATCCATAAACCTCCTCTCTGGTCTTCCTCTAGACCTCCTGCCTGGCAGCTCCACCCTCAGCATCCTTCTACCAATATATTCACAGTCTCTCCTCTGAACACGTCCAAACCGCCTCGATCCGGCCTCTCTGACTTTATCTCATCACATCTAACACGAGCCGTCCCTCTGATGTCCTCGTTCCTGATCCTGTCCGTCCTCGTCCCTCCCAAAGAGAACCTCAGCATCTTCAGCTCTGCTGCCTCCAGCTCTGCCTCTTGTCTTTTCTTCAGCGCCGCTGTCTCTAAGCTGTCCGACATCGCTGGTCTCGCCGCCGTCTCCAACACCTTTCCTTTCATTCCTGCTGAGACTCTTTTATCACACAACACACCTGACGCTTTTCTCCACCCGCTCCAACCTGCTCGCACTCGCCTCTTCACCTCTTCTCCACAGTCTCCATCGCTCTGAACCGTTGACCCTAAGTACTTAAAGTCCTGCACCTTCTTCACCTCTGCTCCCTGTGACCTCACCGTCCCACCCGGGTCCCTCTCGTTGACGCACCTGTATCCTGTCTTCATCTCCTTGAATCATCCAGCTGGCTGTATTTGCACCTCCGGAGAACCCGGGATGAACCGGTAACTTTTCAGAGTGCGCTGCAGCGAACCTGCGCCTCACACAGTAAAGTGAAATGGCTGTTGTTATGAAGGGGAGACCTCTGCACAGTGGCCCTCAGCCCACCCATCGCAGGGTAACTGTTAGAGTGCAGGCTAAGTGTGTTTTTATCTGTTCATCTGAACCTTGGCTGCTGTTCCTCAGAGCTTTGCCTCAACAAAGCCCGCTTTATCCACTCCTGTCAACAACGTTACCCCCACTTCAGTAACATAGTGTTGCATTGTTAAATTCAGACCTCCAACAGCACGGTCAGCTTTAAAGGAAAGTAATGAGTTCAATTTCAAAATGAAATACGTGGGGTGAATGCAGTGTTGCACCTGCTCTCACTCACTGCTTTTCCAGCCTGGATCTTTGATATTTAGAGATACTGAATAGTGAACCGATTATAACATTTAGATTTTGCTGCAGTGCTCAGAGCCCAACAAAACCCACCTTGTCCTTCTGCATCAACGACCTTTTTTCTCTGTGCTGTATAACGTTGTATTGTTGTCAGACTAAAATCCCACAGTCGAAATACAATGCAGTTGCCAGCAGGAATAACACACAGGCCCAAATAACAGCCCAGTGTCCCTCGAAATTCTGTTAGACGCTTAGACTCGTCGCGATTTAAGTCCAAAGCCGACGTTCAGTGGCAAAGCAGCAAGCAAGTGTGTCCTATATGTCGCACGGCGGAAAGGAAGTACAGCACATCTGACTTTCACGCAGGAAACCAGGGTTCACCTCGCATCACATGATTTATCCCTAACCGTGTTTCAGTTGCCTTACCCTAACCACACCTTTATCGTCTAAATACTAAATACTACAATAAATAAATACTACAATACACAATTTCTATGGAGTTCAGGTGTTTTGTCTTTTAAACTGTTACTGTTGTTAAACTATTTCTACACATCTGACAGTTGGGATTCTGTGCATCACGAGTCTTCACTGCCGTCTCCTCACAATGATGCCGGGTGTCTGATGAATTGAATTCCTCTGTCCTCGTGAAGGCGGACACGAGTGAGGGAAGCGAAGAGCCACGTTAGCCGAATGCAAAGCTCCCTGCAGACCTTACGGGGAGCTGTAGCTTGGTGAGCTCTCAGATGAGGAGGAGCTGGAAGACGTACGTTGGGAAATAGAAATGCAGCTCCCACATGTAACTTAGACCAAATTAAGAATTGGATGGATGGATTCATCTCTCTTCATCTCATCTTTCATCTGCATCTCTCATTTGTAATAACCTTTCTCAGTTTCCCTTTTCCCTCTTTTCATTCTTCTTACCAATCTCTTGAAATCAGTTCTTTCTTCTGGCTTTTCAATCTCTCTCTTCTCCATTCTTTTATTTCTCTCAGTATCAAATAAATTAAAATCTCTCTCTTTTTCCTCCTCTCAATTTCTCTTTCTACTCCTGCTAGTACCTCTGGAGGGAGTGGAGGGGCCTCCTGGCGATCCCGATCCCGTTGACTTTTTCACCGATTGCTCGTCATTAAGAAAACAGTGTTCCTCTCTCTGCAAGGTGCTGGGCAAACACAGCCGCCGCCAAATAAGAAAATATCAGTTCCCTCCAAGGCAATTTCCTTCAGCAGAGTTTTCCTCGAATGCCTCAGTCACCTCACCTTGCCCCCATGTTCTGCAAACGGTGAGACAGAAAGAAAGAGAAAGAGCCTTTTCTAAAATGATTTCTGGTGAGGGAGGGTTTGATTGACGGTTGTTATTTGTCAGTCCAGAGAGACATGAGCTGGGAAAAGGGCTGAGGGCGAAAAGTGGCTTGTTACTTCGACAGCACTGTCTGTTTGTTTGCACCTAACGGACTGCAGATGTATTCGGATATGAACAGTTATGTGTTTGTGCATGTGTTTGTGTCCATGTGTTACACGCTAGCTGGATAAGATGAGACCGTGACCGTTTTAAATCCTTGAAGGAAATTATGATCAGACACCATGTGACATCAGGGCCTGTATTTGTCATCTCAGAATCACTCAGAGGAAGGATTTAATCGCGAGTTAAACTCGGACTCGAAACACTGCTGCCTGGTGCGGTTCGTGTGCAGTGTGAAAGCGAAACAGACCAACTACAGGATTTAGCATTCATTTGAAGGCTAAACTACTATTAAATCCATCTGCTGAGAGGGAACTGTTTGGAAAGCAATCTCCTGATTTGTACAGGCGATGAATGGCCTATATTTATACAGGACGATTTGGTAACCATGGTAACACGTATGCACGTCACCACGCGAGTGCAGGCGTGTTGAGCTTGCGTCCTACTCCGTCCCAAGTGAGTGAAATGTAGCGGCCGACAGTAACTGTCCCCCCCCCCCGAAATATAATGTTACAAAAACCTTTTGTGAGCATGTTAGCATGCTTATGTTAGCATTTAGCTCGAAGCGCTAAGTGCAGCCTCACAGAGCCGCTAGCATGGCTGTGGACTTGATTTGCTCGGTCCGGACCAAACGAACCGAACTACAGGTGTGAAAGCGACCTAAGAGAAAGAGAGCGGTATGATTGGTCTGGGTACAAAATAAAGCCTCACTGACTGCTCTCTCTCTCTCTCTGGTTGTCTCTTTTAAAGAACCACAAATGTTCCCCAAAGTGACATCGAATGCAGTAGTCGATGAACTCCAGCTTTTCCCCGACCTCACGTTGTCTCCCACTGTATCCTGACATTGTGGTACTGCAGGGCAACACTGAAGTCTTGGTGTTGCCAGTTGGCCATGGACTGAGGAAAGGCAAAATCCAGGGTTTGAGCTCTTTCCAGGATCTTGTTTTCCCACAGTATGGCACGGCGGCTCAACGGTTAGCACAGTTGCACCAATTTGAGATTGTTTACGTGAGTTTCAGGTGGGCTGGAGACTCTGCAGTGCAGATTTATCTTTGTAACCCTTTGATGGACCTGCAACCTGTCCAGCCCGGTTCATCTTCTGGCTAATCCACGCTCTGATAGGTTCCAGCCCGCACGACGCTGAAGGTGATTAAGCACGTAAAGGCAATTTTATCCTCTGAACTACGGCTTTTAGGATAACTCGCTGCATTAACTGTAAGCCGTAATGTGCTTTGCTTTAATGCCAGCAATTTGTTTTCCACAGTGGATGCATCAATTTGGAATCACACTACAGACTTTCCAATAACAATGGGTCTAAATCGTTGTTGAGTCTTATGCTAAATTTATCCACGCTGGACCGCAGTGTAATAATGTCTGCGACTGGATAAACAACTTCTAAGATCTAAGAACTAAGGAATGCTTATAATGGGGCATTTTACCTGATTGTTGCTAAGCCACCCTGCCAAACACACACCATCATCACGGGCCACCCTGCCAAACGCATGCACACACACACACACACACACACACACACACACGCATACCGCTCTTGCAGACAGATGTTCAGGTTTGGGTTTGCTCTACCGTTCTCAGGGGACTTCCACGAAGCCTCGCACCTGCTTGTGAATACAGTCAGGTCTACTTCCTGGTCATCAATCATTGCCAGCCCCCCTTTGCCCTCGCCAAGACCACCAGAGTAACGCACAGAAGAGCACACAAATGACAACTACACCGGTAAAAACAACAATAACCAGTCAGTCACACAAAGTATGAGGATTCAGCTACGTAATATGACACTGAAAAATACTGCAGAAGTATCAGCGCAATGCAGTAAGTTGATGATTTGGTAGCCTACAGCAGTGGTGCTTAGCTTTATTTCCGTTCAGAGACTGTCCCCCCAAGAAAAAGATCAGTTGTTGCAGCAAAACAACATTTGTTTACATCTACATGACGAAGCCCTCTAGTGGCCATAGGAATTGTGGAGACATTGTTAGTGGAGGAGGTCATACTTTAACTCCAGAGACCACAGTTCGTTCCCTGTTTCCTACTGACAGTCAACGTGACCATTGTTGTATTGTAACCATGACGACAAAGGTCATCTAACCTTAACAAAGTAGAAATGTTAACCCGGACCAAAGACTCGCCAAAACGACACGCAAGGAAACCGAGCGTCACAGCTCATTTGCTCACGATTGTTCCGACGTGTTGATTGACGCTGAATTACACGTAAGAAATGCTGAGAGGGTTTGGTGTTTGAATGCTGAAACTTTAATGAAATGAGTATAAATTCGATAAATAAAGTCAATTAAAAACATTTATATTGGGAGCAACACGGAGCCTCTTCAGCATGGACGGATTGCACAGAGCTAAACCAAGTCCGGTCCAATGCTTGTTCATTTCCTTCCGTCTGACATGTTTTGTTAGACAACTAGGGACAGTTATTCTTGACATGTCCCACTTTTTATCCATCAGTGTGACAGAACATTTCAGTTTATTGCAGATGAAGAATCTTGCATATTTATTTCTTACAACGAGTAAGAAAGTAACGGAGGCAGCGACCAGCAGAAGTGCCACTAAATGAAGATCCGTTTGGGCTTGGTGTCTTTTAAGCCTCTTGCTGCCTTGTTTGTTTCAGGTAATAATAATAACACGTCAAAAGAAAGGTGGTAATGACTAATTCGAACACTACATGTAGCACATTTAACAGTGGTACAGTCAGCGAGCATGTCGACATTTTCGCGTAAACACACATCGCTGCTGCAAGGATTGAACCTGTGATGTTTTGATTATGGAGCAGACTCTCTAACCTGCTGCCAGGTCGCCAACACATAACCGCTGTCTTTGTTTGGAGGTGCTGGAGCCACGAGAGGCCCTAGCACCCGGAGGTGTTTACTGGAGGCAGCAGCTGCACGAGAGATGCTCGAAGAAAGGAGCTCTTTCACCTGGGGGGCGGGGAGAGGGAGGAAGAGGGTGAGGGGTGCAGGAGGATGAAGGCATGACAGAAAGAAAGGTGAGACACAGAGAGATAAGACAGAAGAGAAAGTCACGATGAGAAAGTGGGAGGCAAAGAAAGCAACGGGAAGTTAGAAAGGAAAAGATATAAAAAGGGGAAAGGTTTGCTCCTTGGTCGAGCGCAGCGTCTGGAGTCAGCTCGGATCCACAGCAGTTTCAGTGGATTTAAACAGTTTAAACAGTTTTCATGGTTTCCACTGAAACGTCTCAAACTGCTCAGTTTGTTACAAGACTGAGAGTCTGCAGCCATGCTAGCAGCTCTGTGAGGCTGTTTATACAGTTTGAGCTAAATGTTAATGTCAGCATGCCAACACGCTCATGTTTAGCGTGTATAGCATCTTAGTTTAGCGTGTTAGCATGCTAACATTTGCGCTAAACAAAGTACAGCTGAGGCTGATGGGAATGTCATTAGTTTTGCAGGTGTTTGGTCAAAGTATCGGACAGAATAAAAGTTTGACCTGATTGTGGCGCTGCAGGAAAAGTCAGGAGATCACTGAAGTCATTAAGATTCATCCTCTGGGCACCATGAAGGTCTGTACCAAATTTCATGGCAATCCATTGTATAGTTGTCATGGCATTTTACTAAAAAACCAAAATGTGAACCTGCTGGTGGCGCTACAGGAAACGTCAGGATTCATCCTCCTGGAGAAGAAGAATGTCTGTACAAAACATCACAATTCATTTGACTTAAATAAATGATTTTCGCATCAACAGATTTATTGAGTCTGGTTCAGTGCAACGCGGGTTGACAGCGGCTGCTGTGGAGCCACATACGTTCATCTGTAGGGGTCCGGGGCCGAGCAGAAATGGCTTCAAATGCTGATCACTCCTCGTCCTCCCAGTAATGTTGGATCGCCTGTCCTTGGTTTCAAAACATTCTCTGTTGTTGATTCCTACTGAATATGACCCCTTGACTTTTACCCAAACAAAACACAGGCATTTGTTTCCAATGAAAACACAAGCGGAACAATTCAAAACAGAGGCTCGCACCAGCATTCTTTGGTTTTAAGAGTAAGATGAAATGAGTTTGTGCTCCGTCGGTTGCCACAGAAATGCCTCTCTGTTTCTCTCCTGCTCTCTTTCTCAGCAGCACAGAGAACAAAAAGATGAGGAGTGTTTGTGCACCGAATTCAAGCTTCCAGCACGTATGTCCTGTTTTCCATTATCTCGACAGATATTTCTGTTTGTTAAAGTTAAAGTTTTTTTTACCCCTTGTAGCGATATGGAGCTGTAATTTAAGATATCATTAAGAATGTAACGGTCTCCGTTTTGTTTGTCTTGTGTGTTCTCGTGCATGAGTTTCCCTTCGGGGATCAATAAAGTATTTCTGATTCTGATGACACGCCACGCAGCTCTGCCAATGGTTTCACGCTAATCCACCGACAGGTGATGCACCAACAAAGGCGGAGAAGGAGAAGAAGACTGAAAGCTAGCAAACACGGATGTCAGCAATGCAGGATTTAAAATGTTTAAAAAATCAGCTGGAAATGCATTCAGCACGTTTGTCAGACCTCAGGAACACACAGAGTGCGTTTCGGTGAATGTAAACAGAACTTTTTTTTTGTTTACAAGAAACCTCCGCGGGGCAGCTTTAACTGGACCTTGTTCTCATTATAGGGCAGCTTGAACTCGGTGTGTGATTAGCAAAACTGGGATGTCCACCATTTTCCAAAGTGACAAGTAAAGTAAAAAAAAAGTAAGTAAATCTTTATATGGCAATTTGAAAAAAAAAATAAATAAAGTGCTTCAGTTACAAAAAAGACGATAAAAAGCATCTGGGTTAATATTTGAGTCAAAGACGAGCGAAGGTTGTTGGAGAATAAGAGCAAATCAGGGCAAGGAAGAAATAAATAACAATAAAATCACTGAAAGGCCGTAGAGAAGAAGTCGATTTTGAGATGAGATTTAAAACGCTCGACACAGTTTGCTGCTGCTGTTCTGTGCTACTTCTGATATTTCCCCAAAGACCTTTATATATTTTTTTTTAAATTCCTTTTAATAATAAAAAAAAAATGATTTTCAATAAATTCAAAATTACACTGACATTATTTTTGGCTGCAAAATGGGATGCATGTGCTGAAGAAGACGATGAAGTTTCAGCTGGAGGAGAACACACGATCACTGGATTTTCCATTCAGTAATGAACTCTTCGTGGGGTTTGAGGATAATTCCCGTGTTTTCTTTGCATCTGACTCCGTGATGGTTCTTTGGCATGAATGACCATGTGAAACAGGAATGAGTAATTTGGCTTTCTGTGGCAAAACCCATTCAAACTTCAGCAGATTTTAACCATGACCAATCCTAAATGAATGGGACCTTTGGGTCGACTATTACATGTTTTAATGCTTGGAGCAGTGATTTCCAAACACGTCTCTGTCTCTTCTGTGACTCTAATCTTGAAGTTGAGTCATAACTTTTACTAATTAAGGCCTTTTCCTGCACAGTAACATTTCTTTATTTCTTTATTTTTTTTTTTTGCCTAATCGTGTCCCCTGATGGCTGAAATCAAATCTTCGCTCTTGGGCAGAGGAATATAATTTTCACATTATTCGAGTCCGCAACATGTGATTTGTGTTTCAGAGTTTCGTCTCATGGTATTGTGCGAGATTACTGGAGCATCATATTGCAACCACAGTTTTCTGCTGCTGACTGCACTCACTCCCGTACTTCTGACCGATCATGTGCTGTGTTTCAGCACTTTGTGGACGATTGCTAATGACTTGGGTAGGAAGGTTTACGGCGACATTAACTGAGCCGGTCCTGGAACCGACATAAAGCTGCTTCTGCTTCCTTGTTCTCATCGATTATGTACGCGGTAACGTGGTTATAATGTCTTCGGTGCCTCGCGGTGAGTTAGCAGCACCTCGGGCGAGGCTTTGTCACACGCAGGCGGCAGGTTCGTCTGATTTCACAAGAAAATGGTCTGTCGATGTGAATCGAGTCACGTGTCGGGAATGAATAAAACGATGGGTGTAAATGACCTTCAGGCTCAGCTTGTGTGCATCCATTATGTATTTGTCTGCACGTGCGTGTGTGTGTGCTCCAGTGTTTGAACAAAAGTGTCATAATATTATTATGGGATGGAGATGCCAAGAAAGACAATAGCGGTGTAATCCAGCCCTCCTGTCAAACACACTTAAAACCTGGACAATGAGAGGTAAACTAGTACGTGTGTGTGTGTGTGTGTGTGTGCGTCGGTTTCGTGTGTGTGTGTGTGTGTGTGTGTGTGTGTGTGAAGCGTACCAGTGTTTCTCCTGGTGATGACAAGGTGTGGTGGACCACCCTGTTGAGGAGCGGTCTGTTCTGGACCGTTGTTATTGATTTCAGTGTTGTAGTGCCAAATGTTCAATATGCTGGCTCAGAGTCGCTTCCACTCTTCCCAGAAACAGTTTTGGAAGGAACAAAGGTGCATCTGTATGTGCGTGTACGAGTTGTTTGTATCAAACTCGATTTAGAGCCGGACAGAGAGATGAGAGGAATCAAACTTGTGCTGTAATCAGTTCAAGACTGACCACTTCTGTCTTTTCACACACGTAAACAAACTGTCAAGACCGACTTCTGCAGACATGCAGCACCTCATTACGAGTGCTCTCGTATCTGCCATTAATTAAGTTTTTCCTGGATTTGTATGTTTTTGAGGACATTACGAAATAAGTAATTCAGCTGTTAAAAATGCTTTCCTCTTAATGAACTGACGCTGCAGTTTTAACATCGTGCTCTCCGATTGGTTCATTATATTTTCTGTTAACCAGTCAGAACTCATTACCTTTGTTCTGTGTGTCGCAGGTCTCCTTTGCTATTGCTGAGTATTAAACCAAACCAAAAGCACACTCAACAAGTTCCAGTGATTCACGTAAAGGCTTGATGTCTCCTTCATCCTTGACTGGATGCTGATCCTGTGTTTCGGCTGTAAATACGGGGCACTAGTGTCTTCACAGTTCTTACCGCGTGTTCAGCTAAAACGCAAGGCATATAAAGTCAATGGAAAGACACGAGTGCGCGCGAGTTGCATGTACAGACAAGACACAGACAAGAGGACGAAGGAGAGAGACTGCACTGAGTCGGTGTGGGGCGGCATTACGCTGCAGGAGAAGCTTCTCTGGACTGTCTGATGGGCTTTTTGTCGTGACTCTTGGTCATTGTGTGCATCCATCTTTTCTAGGTTCTGTCCTCTGTAACGGAGCAACCTGCAAACTTTGCAGAGCCACCTTTTCACTGCTGAAGGGGTGCATATTTTAAACTCAAAAGATAGATTTTGTGTAGAGTATTCCTCGTAGTATTTCACATAGTAAAGTAACTGTAGAATAGTTTCGCTGTAGAACTGTATTAAACTACTTTTGGGGGCTTTGACAAAAACATATCTGACTTAACCAGCTCTCTCTTCCTGAAACACCCACCTGTGTTACTCTGGAAATGTAATTAGATTACTGATTACTCCTTTTGAAAGTAATCGAGTTACTTTTCTGATTAGTTTTTTTAAAAAGTAATTAGTTACATTACTAGTTACGTCACTTGCCCCCACCCAAAAAAAACAACAGAATAACCTTTTTGGCCCGCTCATGAATAAACTTTATTGGGAGCCTTACATTGTTGCGTGTGGGTATTTTCTCAATGATGCGGCGAAAGGAAGGTGAGTCCACAGCGGAAACAGGTGGCATATCATCCACGATGAACCCAGCGGCGAGCTTGTTCAGTTCGTCTCCACTTACGGTTGGTGTTGGACGGGAGAAATCCAACGTCCGTTGTTTGTCTGGAGAAGGACATCCACTGGCGCTGGACTCGACAGTACAAGCTGATGCATTGTTCTCATCACTCGGTGCTTTCTTGATAAGTGTTACCGTGCTGCGCCACCCTTTCGGTGTTTTAATAAATTAGATGTGGAGTTTTTCGCGGTCGAAAAGGTTTTCGTCCCCCCCCCCGCATAATTCACAACGCACAAATAATGTTCTTGCCTTTGACCGAAATAAACTCAAAATAATGACTGTGTTTCCAGCTACAGAACGCAAACTTTTCGCTCTCCATGCTTAGATTGTTGTGATAGTAATCGCCACTCGGGCGCTTACCTGTCGGTAGGTCTCAGGTAAATGACGTCGGGGGGGGGGCGACAGGCAGGGACGACGCCTGACGCTTACTTTGAAAAAAAAGCTATTTTTCTTTTTACAATCTAGATGATAAAACGTTGCATTCTGTCAGCAACGATATAACGCACCTGGGCCTGTAAATATACTCAAATTACTATTTTCAAAATTATAACGCGTTAAATTACTCCGTTACTAAAAAAGAAATCAAATTACAACACTGGTCATTGTGGGGACGCAGCTACCATCACCGTGCCTCATGATATTATGTGATTTATATAGATGAATAGGAGCATTCACGTTTACAGCTTGTAAGATGATTAGAATACGTTTTGAAAAAGGCCATTTAGGTGTTTTGAATAGAGACCAAATGTTGACCTGTGCTCCCGTCTCTCTCCACTGTCAAATAAAATCCATAAAATGCCAAAAAATAATCTTGAAATTTGGAAAATGCAGTCAGAGTGACGCCTCTCGTGCCGCCTTGTCAGTGCGGCTGTAATGTCAACACTCTCCTATGAGTGGACTAATGGTCATAAAATGGCCTTTATATCCCACAATAAGCCAAACTCACTAACCTATAGCGCAATTTCCCAAACGCACAACTCCGATATTCACTTACCCCCTCTGACCTGCCGTACAATAGCACTGCGTTAATGCAAGAAGCCTTTGGGAAGCCGAGCAAAGGTGAGCGTGTTAATATGAGCCGGGTGTTGACAGCTGGAGGGGGTCGTATAGGCTCGTTACGCGAGGACAGACTGTGGGGGTTTGTCTCCAGCTTCAATAAAACGATAAGAGCTCTTTCTGTCTGTCTCACTTCCACTTATCAGTCACTCAGCCTGCATTTCTCCTTTAATAAATCACACAGCGCAAGACAGTCTCCCTCTTTCTCTCTTTGCAGCTTTGTCGCGTTTCTTTTTTCTTCATGTGACACAGTCTCAATCTTGACTGTTAAAAAAAGCATTGCTCGTTTAAACTGAAGAAGTATGTAAAGTGGAAGAAGTTTCCAGTTCCTTTCCTTCAGTTAGTGGTGATACCACACTGTGAAAATACTCCATTACAAGTAAGTCCTGCGTTCAAAAACGTCATTCAAATAAAGTATTATCATCAAAATGTGCTTTAAGTATTTAAAGTAAAAGTACTCATTATGCAAGAGGACGTCCCCTGTTGGTGTTGCGACATTATAATATTGTATATATTACAGCATTGTACTTAAGTATAGTACTTGAGCAAATACACTTACTTTCCACCACTGCTATCAACAAGAGCATGTGCAGTCTCAACTGGAAATCTGCCAAAGTGCTTTCACAGCACAAACAGAAAGGACTTAATGGCACAAAGGAAGAAGGCCACTGTTCTTCTCAGCGAAAAAAAGGTACTTCAGACACTCACGCCGAAGTTTTAACCATTTACTGCAACGATACACATTTAGTTTGCATTTCTGAAGGCAGGCAGCAGTGTAGCAGAGAGGACGCAAGGGTCACGGTGCTTTCACACCGAAAACACACAATCAGTCCTGCTCTGGTTCGTCTTCACGCTGGCTTTTTACAAGCAAACCAAGAGGACTAGGCATGAAGTCATCTGGGCTGAAAGGTGACCAGGATTGGACCGTTTTGTCGACGTCATCCTGCATCATCAGCGCCACATGGACCCACGTGGGGAAATCAAATTCAGCGACTGACAGCAGGTCGTGCTGCATTTCACTGAACCCGATGTGCTTGTTCATCTTCTCTGGTGTCACGAAGCGCTACAAAGAAACAAGGCATTATTGGTTTTTTTACACTGTGGGATCGCTGGCTTCACACGCTTTCTAATGGACTTAAAGGTATAATATGTAACATTTCCTCATTAAACTAGTCTAAACACAACTAGACCTATGTTACTTATTTTGGTTGAGTTGGGTACTTACATTATTCCAAAAGTTTTCAAACCCAGAGAAATCCGTAATTTGAATCAAGCGATGGCATCAAATCCCCTTCACGCGTGCGTCAGCGTTGTGGCTGTCTGCCAGAAGCTGTCATAACGCCTCACGCCTCGATTACTGTAACGGCCGGTTCACTCGTCTTAATCTAAAACCTCTGACAGACTGCAGACTGTACAGGACTCAGCTGCTCGGCTGTAAACCAGGACCGAGAGCTGCGACCACGTCACACCTGGTTCAGCCTCTTTACATCGGCTCCCTGTTGGTTTCAGGACTGATTTTAAGATCTTGTTGATTACTTTTAAGGCTCTTCATGGCTCCAGACTGTATCTTAGACCTTGTGATCCCTTATGAACCTTCACGTAGTCTGAGATCTTCGGGCAGGGGTCTCCTGTCTGTTCCTGAGTCCAGGATGGAAACTAAGGGGGACAGAGCTTTTGCCATCAGGGCCCCGAGGCTCTGGATCAACCTGCCCGAAGACATCAGGCTGTCTGAGTCAGCGTCTTTGTTTAAGTCTCGTCTCAAAACACATTTTTATCTGAAAGCAGATCCTGATTTTACCTGAACTGTTTATTTTATTGCTTTTGTGCATTTTATGTGTTTTATTTCTCTTGTTGTGAAGCACTTTGTACTTTGTTTTGATAAGTGCTCTATAAATAAAGTTTTATTATTATTATTGTTATAAAATGATTTTTTATCCAGTTTTAAGCCACATTTTTACGATACACTTTTAAGATCTTAGTCATCTGACATCTGGATCTTAATGTCATAGTGAGCCTCTATGATCTACTGATCCTTGCGTGCTTCAGTGTACCTGTGTTTCTTGTGTGTGTGTGTGTGTGTGTGTTCTGGTCTGGCTTCCCGGTCTCCTGTCTGCTGCTGATCACCGGCACACCTGACTTCATCATCAATCAGTGCCAGATCGTCTCCGTGCACGTGTACGCGCACCTCGTAACGGCTCCCGCTACACTTTAAGTTAGGTGAAGATTCATTCTTGTTTCTTGCCTTGGTGGTAACTTCGTTTTGTCTTTGCCACAGACTCTCACTCTGCCGGTGATCGCAGCCTCAGTCTGTCCTTGGGTCTCCTGGATATCTGTGACCACACCAGTTACCACGTCGCCCTCGCCATCCGGCCGAATTCGCCTCCGGAGCCTGCCGTCTTCCAGGACCAAACTCCAGGCTTCAAGTGTCCACCGCTCGGTCGGCTCAGCTCGCCAGTCCAGAGCCAGCTCAGCTCGTCTCTGTCCGGACTGCCGCCAGTCTCGTCTCCGACCCGGTCCGGTCGAGTCCTCGGGGAGGCCACGGGCCACGCCGGATTCTTCCTACAATTATCTGCACAATAAAAACCGTCCAACTATACCCATATATGCCCTGTTCAGTGTGTTTCTGCATCTGGGTTCAGAAAACAGTCCTGTGACGCTTAAGTTATCAGAGAAACAAGCTGAGCAAACGTTAGCGGCAGCTCGGCTCGCAGCCTCGGCCCGCAGCCTCTCTGGGACGTCCTGTGTCCGCCGAACAGCGCTGGAGAAATCACCTGGTCCGTTTGTTTTGGAGAGGTGGAGACTTTTGCGGGTAATTTGGTGAAAAACCTCCTGAATGCTGAACATTGAAGGAATCCTAACAGGGAGAAGCTGACTGCAGTGACGCAGTGGTGGTGAAGAAGACAACATGAGCTTATTATAAGATGGCTTCCCGACCAGTTCACTATCAGCAAATGGATTTAATAGTAGTTTCGCTTTTGAAATCATGCTAAAATCACATCTCTACTGTCACAAAATCCTGTGGTTTGTCTGTTTGCTTTCACACCACAAACAAACCGGAGCAGAGTTCACTTGGAAGTGAAAGGTTGTTTGATTTGCACCTGAGTTTGACTGACAGCTTTCACACCAGCCCGAAAGAACCGAACTAAACTGGCAAACACATCAGAGTTCGTTTTAACAGGACCAAGTCAAGTCAATTTTATTTCCACAGCCCAATCTGAACAAATTTGGGCTTCACAATCTGTACAGCATACGGCACCCTCTATCCTCAGACTCTCGATTCGGATAACGAAACATTTCCCAAAACAACTGTGGGGAAAAATGGAAGAAACCTCAGGAAGAGCAGCAGAGGAGGGATCCCTCTTCCACGAGGAACACTACTGTAGTGTGTACAGAAAAGACCAAAACAGCAAAATTACAGTAAAGAAAATTAAACAAGTTAGGTGTGAAAGTTAGTGTTATTGCGTTCAGACTGAATGAGTGCTAAACGTTTGCACGGAGAGATAGGAAGATGGTGTATGGAACACCACAATGAACTACCACAAGACTCCATTGCGGTTAAATGGAAACGTGGTCTTCATTTTTGATAAACTAGCACAATAATATGCTTTCAGCTCAGCCTTCTTTTCACTTTCTATCTTTCTCTTCTTCTTCCTTCTGACCGTCCTATCACGTCTTCTTTTCTCCTTTTCCCTCCTCTTCCTCCTCCTCCTCCTCCTCCTTCGTTGTGTAGAAGGTAAACTTTCGCTCCGGCAAAGGAAAACATGGAAAAGGCAGCGCTGCCCTGTAGCTGTCATGATGTCATTGAGTCCCTCTACTCAGCTTAAGTTATCTGGAGCCGCTTTATGACTCGAATGTGTGTGTTTCAGTAGAGAGGCAGAGAGTGTGTGTCGTCGAATGAGAAAGGAGAGAGAGATTATGTGTGTGTGTGTGTGTTTTATGACAGGCCAGGGGCTCAGGGTGCTTACCTAGCCTAATAAATCCTGACAAGCTCTCTACAATAACCTGGATGAGGTTTCTCTTTTCTCTCACTCACACGCTGCTTCCCTCGGCGGCCCGCCTAACCTCTGTGCTCCACTACATATTATACCTGCCACCTACTGTTTCCTCACCTTCTGGACAGGAGGAACACACACACACACACACACACACACACACACACACACACATCAACACATTGACTTTATGTCAGGAGCATTCATGCTTGCACTTGCTTGCTCACACCCACAAACACCCATGCTCATGTACAGAGCCTGTGCACATTTACCATTTACAAACACACACACATAAAAATGATGTTGCTCTGAGCTGGAGGACAAATGGAGGAACGTGTAATATTTATTGACTGAATGGGATTTGAACCCTGGTCTCTATTCACAGCCAAAGTCGACTATAATCACCAGACTAGGAGAAATACTACTGTATGTATCCAGTGAGTGATCCCCAATACGGATTTTTAATGGGTCTTCAGATGACCTGAATCATCTAGTCAGACTGAGCCATGACGCTCGAGCTGTTTGCAAAGTGACACAACTTTTGGCTCGGAAATTACCCATCAGTCAGTTGGACTGCAGCAGTCTGAGGAGTCCTTTCACTGCAGCTATATGCAGTTTGCTATAAGTGTGTTCGTCTGACATATTTTAACACTTAAGATGCATCGATCCTCTATTAGAAAGCCAAAAAAAATGGGATAATTTTTTGGGATAACAGCATGGCTCTATGGACGGCAATGTCAGTCTTCTTTCCAGACTGAAATATCTCAACAACTACTGGATGGATTACCATGAAATTTTGTACAGACGTTTATAGAACTATTCCATGGTATAACCCCCAAACCCGCAAATTAAAGCAACCATCGCGAAAACTTGAAAGGAAATGGCGTTCCAGCAACCCGGAAGAATCTCATTTAGTCTGGCAAGATAGTCTTAAAACATACAGGAAGGCCCTCCGTAATGCTAGAGCAGCCTACTACTCATCATTAATAGAGGAAAAATAAGAACAACCCCAGGTTTCTTTTCAGCACTGCAGCCAGGCTGACAGAGAATCACAGCTCTGTTGAGCCATGTATTCCTATAGCCCTCAGTAGCAACGACTTCATGAGCTTCTTTAATGATAAACTTTTAACTATTAGAGAAAAAATTCATCACATCCTGCACTCAACCGGTACCGACTTATCTAACAACTGTAAAACCTGATATATATTTTGGCTGCTTTTCTCCCATCGACCTTCTTCAACTGACTTCGACGAATAATTCATCTAAGCCATCACCCTGTCTCTTAGACCCCATTCCAACTAGGCTGCTTAAAAAGGTTTTACCCTTAGTTAGCACCTCTTTACTGGATATGATCAGTCTGTCTTTATTAACAGGCTATGTACAACAGTCCTTTAAAGTAGCTGTAATTAAACCGCTTCTTAAAAAGCCCACTCTTGATCCAGGGGTTTCAGCCAACTATAGACCTATATCTAACCTTCCCTTGCTCTCTAAGATCCTTGAGAAAGCATTGGCCAATCAGTTGTGTGACTTTCTAAATAACAATAGTTTATTTGAGGATTGTCAGGGTTTAGAGTGCATCATAGCACGGAGACAGCACTGGTGAAAATTACAAATGACCTTCTAATTGTATCAGACATTGGACTTGTCTCTGTACTTGTCTTGTTAGATCTTAGTGCTGCGTTCGACACCACTGATCATCACGTCCTATTACAGAGACTGGAACATGTAATTGGCATTAAAGGAACTGCACTAAGCTGGTTTAAATCCAATCTATCAGATCGTACATGTTAACGGTGAGTCCTCCGTGCACGCCAAAGTTAGTCACGGAGTTCCTCAAGGTTCTGTGTTTGGACCGATTCTATTCACCTTATATATGCTTCCTCTAGGCAATATTATTAGGAAACACTCCATAAACCTTCATTGCTATGCGGATGATACCCAATTATATCTATCAATCAAGCCAGATGAAACTAACCAGTTAGCTAAACTTCAAGCATGCCTTAAGGACATAAAACCACCACATCTTAAAGCGCTCATAATACCTTATTACCCGACTAGAACACTGCGGTCCCAGGATGCAGGGTTACTTGTGGTTCCTAGAGTCTCCAAAAGTAGACCGGGAGCCAGAGCCTTCAGGTATCAAGCTCCTCTCCTGTGGAATCAGGTCCCAGTTTGGGTTCGGGAGGCAGGCACCATGCTCTTCTATAACCACTGAATTTCCTATTGAAAGTGGGGTATCAGACAGATCAGTTTAAGTACACATTTGCACCACATTATAATAAACTGAAACTTTTCATCATGAATGAATGAATGTCGTTCTCATCCTTCTCTCTCTTCGATTCTCTCTCCATCTTATTTCCTCTCTCTCTCTCATCCTCTTTCTGTTTCTCCCTCACTCCTCTGTATTTTTCTCTCAACCAAACAAACTCTCTTGCTCCCCCTTTCGTCCTCTCTCTCTCTCGACACACACACACACACACACACACGCACACACACACACACACACACACACACACACAGAAAAGCAGCGAGAGATGAAGTCATTATCAGCTCTAATAGGTGACGTGCCAGCTATTTCCACAGCACTGCGGGGAAATAACATGACAGCAAAACAAACGACGCCATTAGTCATACTTAACACCACCTGTAAATCAACTCTGTGCGTATGCATGTGTGTTTTGGGGTGTGTGTGTACTTGTGTGTGTTTTAACAGGTTATTTGCTCCACAAATGCAACCAGTGGAAAATATGAACCATACAGATGACTGACAATGTATATTGAGTGCACACACACACACACACACACACACACACACAAATAAACGCACACATACACACTGTTCGGGAGTTTTACACTCTGCTCATGTTTTGCAGAACATATTATTCACACGCTATGACCAATCGCTGTTAATATTTTCCACTACAGGGCTAAACAAGGCTAGCCAAGGCTCACTCAGTTGCTAATTTGCCACAACTAGCGCCCAACTGGGCCAGTAAACATTCATCAGAAGTTGAGTTACAGGGCCGAACAGATCTAGTTATCATCTCACTTTCTACTACGGGGCCTAACTGGGCTACCCAGGCTTTCTTACTTATCAACACAGTATCAGCTTATTGGCTTCACTCAGTGGTGAAATTATTACCGCAATGTTATTTTATTGTGTGGTTCTGAAGACGGCCCTTTGACAAAATCTATGGATGAATAAAGTGCAGACTCCTCAGTCAGTTTGAGTTATTTTTTACCGTTGTGTGGTTCTGCTACACAACCAATCAGAGCGTGGGCAATCCTTTGTGCTTCAGGGCTCCAATTAATTGTTATTTTCATCATTGATTAATCAGACAATACTTTTTTTGAGGCTGCTGAGGCTGGATGGGGATGTCATGCGTTTCACAGCTACTGGGTCATAAAACCAAAGTATTGGAGTATTGTGAAATAAGTAAACGCTGGACTCAGTGATAGAAGGGCCGCTTTGTGGTGAGGATGCTGACTTTTTGCCTCCAGACCAGTTAGCTTTAGCCTCAGTCTTTTAGCATGTTAACAGCCATCAAGTGCATATTTAAGACCCTTTTACAGGGTTCTTATTTTAAAACAAGTCAGCACACTCAAACCACTAAAAGGTCAGGCGAAGTCAACGTTAGCTTAATTAGCTAGCTAGCTAGCGACAGTTGTCATTTCAGAAAAATCGGTTAAACATGAGAAGTCTGCTTTTCTGCCACCGTTATCATTGTAAACTGCATAGCTATGTGTCGTGTGAGAACAGAAACCCTGACAGGCGTAGCAACAGTTACTGAGACGGACAGTCAATTGGAGGATTACCACTCGACCACAATCTGACTACTCTTCTTCTCCTGAAAAAAGGTGACGTTGTGGAGAGGCTCCCGGCGGCTGCACGGCTTTAGTTAGCGCTGGTGTTCCTGCGAGTGTTAATCCTCTCTAAACTCTCAGCAGCTGGACCTGCATGTGTACGAACATAAAACTGGAGAGCTGCTAAGTGTAAAGAGCCTGATGGGACTGTCAATGAAAACCAGGCTGTAGCAATTAAATACCAACCAAACAACGAGCCACTCAGCACAGCCATGACCCCCTACATGCAAACACACACACACACCCTCTCTGGTAGGGCCTATTCTGCCAATACTACCCCCAACTAAACAATAAAAACTAAAACAACACCATTGTCTTAGTGTGTGTGTGTGTGTGTGTGTGTTCAGAGCAGTCACTTTGGTCTTAAGGTAGCAGTATTAACAACAGAAAGGCGAGACACGTTGTCTTAGAGCGAAGATGATTTGTCAAACTTTGACAAGCGAAAGATAAAGACGGATTCAACGAGAGACAGGAGACAGAGTGAGTGAGTGTTGGAGTCTGACAGCTGAATAACAACTGAAGAAGAAGAAGAATGTGGCTGAGCCAATCGGGACACAGCAGGAAGGAAAGGAGGACAGCTCCCCTCACTGTTCCCGGCCAAACACAGCAAAACATCTGACGTGACTAAACCGATACGAGACAAATCTTTGAGCATTGCTGCAAATGATTTGAACTATCTGACGTTCAAACATTTCACCGTCAACATGGAAAGTGTCTGAACGATATCGCAACATAAATGTTTTTTGCTCTGTCGTGTCTCAGACCTCATTGTTCATCCGTGTTTTCACAGAATCTAATTAAAGTCATAATATTAGGGGAATAGGGGAAAAATTCAATCAGTCAAGTCATCATTTTACGAGAAAAGAAGTATATTTCCAGAGTAAAGTCGCAATTTTATGAGAAAATAGTCAATATTTCAAAAAAGCTGAAATAATCTCATAGTTAATCTCAATTTTATAAAAAAAATATTTCAAGAAAAATGTCATAATATTTATAGAATAAAGTCATAATTTTACAAGAAAAAAAGGCCAATATTTCTAGAATAAATCGGTAATTTTATTCGAAAAAGAAGTAATATTTCAAGAAGTCTTTCGAGAATAAAGTTACAATTTTACGAGAAAAAAGTCATAATATTTCGCGAATAAAACATAGTGTTAAAAGATGTTTCTGGGACGGACTCCCAGTCCAAGTATTTTCAAACTGCTTGTTTCGGAGATGAGGTTTGGGGTGATGACTTAGCGGTTGGTTTGGCAAATGTCTGGCATCTTGTTAACTCACCTGATTAACACGACGGAGTATTAAAATCTCATAATATTACAGCTTTTCTATCAAAACACTATGTTTCGATTAAAAAAAAAAAGTAGATTTTTTTTCTCGTAATGAAATTTAACTTAACTGTTCTCTAAATATTTCAACTTTGTTCTTAAAATCTCAAGAGATTTTTAAAACAGCGTGATTTAATGAAGCGTAAATAGTCAGATGTTCTTTTCTCTAACGCGGTCGTCTTAAAAAAAGAGATGGCTGCCGCCGAATGCAGTCATCGCCACGGAAACAAACATTTCAGGTTTTTAATTCTTCTTCTGTGGTTGTGTCTGAGGTTAATACTGCGGTTTGGCTTGTTTTGTGGGTTTTTTTAGCTTTAAGAGAGGCAGTTACAGTGAGCTGTTAGTAAGAGTGTGTGTTTTGAGAGTGTGTAGGCCTAGTTGTGTACATGCATATTTATGTGTGTGTCTGTATGTGTGTGTGTGTGTGTGTTCAATTCCTGAGCTCTGGGAGTCTATAAAGCAAGCTCTGGCCATTCAGTGGGTGATTATATGTTAGCACAAACTTTACAGAAGTGAGGTCACCTCTACTGGATGTGTGTGTGTGTGTGTGTGTGTGTGTGTGTGTGTGTGTGTGAGACAGTGTACCAAAACGTGTTGCCAACACTAACACTGGGCTGGCTGGACTGGTCAACCTGTTGGCTTGTCACTGGCCTCCCTCCCTTCTCTCTCCTTCCTTCCTCCCTTCTTCACTCACTCCCTTCATTTCTGACTCTTTTACCTTTTGTTCCTCACCCGTCACCCTCCGGTTATCCTTATGCTTTTGGCCATTTGAGTAAAAAAAGAACAACACAAACGCTGTATTTAAAATCGCCCCCTTGTTCACTCATTCATTACTCCCGATATAACAGACACTCGGTACTACGGTGAGCGAGTGGACTGAGGTTTCGGACACTTTGATCTTCATTATTTTGCGTCGTCACTGACAGCTGTGGACTCATATAACAGTCATTTTCACATAAAATGAGAAGCATTGCATTGTGGGTACACAAAGCAGTGAACATGCCACGGACACTACTTTTTTTTGAGGCTCTGTATAGTGGATACAAAAAAATGGCAGTAAATGCAGCACATATATAGTAACTAGAGAGCTCTGGAAGACACGCAGAAACCGGACGACCGTTGTTTGTACAGAGCTGCTGTGATTGGCTCGTTACGTGCTAGCTAAGCCTGATGTTTGATTCAGACCGGGTACAGTTCCTAAAAAGCCTAAATACAAAGGGACGAGCCCCCACAGACGCATTTCTTTTTAAAAGAAACCCTTTAATTAAATATTGTAAGTGACATGCAATGGTCAAAATTAGGTATTTCAACTGAAATTATAATGAAATCATATTGCCTAGAACATGAATACTTCCTCCACCACTGGTGATTTTGAACACAACCAAAGTGTCTGCTGCATCTTTGCGTTGCTGCTGCTAGGCGACCGAACCTGCCAGTCATTCAATCGGCTGTTTATTGCGTCAGTTAGATTTAAAGCTGGAGTAAATGTAACAGCTACAGCGCCTGCTCCAAATATCTAACCGACCTGTCCGAGAGCAGTAACGCGACGTCTGCGTCTGCCCTCAGTCTCGTCTCTCAGCGCTCTCCAACAACGAAAAGCTAAAGCTACACCAGCGGTTATCCGCGTTTGTCCTCGCCGTCCATCGCTTCTTTGTTTTGACAGTAATCCTTCCTCTGAACGCTGAGTTTTTCTTTTTTTATCTGCAGCATCAGACACTTTTCTTGGGACGCTTCGTAGGTTTTCCTCCCGGCTGCTGCAGCCTGCTGCGTCGCTGCGGTCGCTCCAGAGCCGTGTAGACAGAGAGCTGCGTCGGCTCTGTTCAACTTCAGTTCAAGTGGCTTTACTGGCGCGACTGCATACAATACAACGTTGCCAAAGCATATTAACACAAACTATACAATCATGAGAAACAAAATAAACAATGCTCAGTAATAAACATCCTCTCCAATGGACCTTTTTTTAGCGGAGCTCTGCGTTGCTCCCTGCTTCTGCAAACCAATCGTTGCTGGTTGACGTAAAACATCATTAGCAGCGCGGGAATGTCGCCACAGACACCAGATTTAAAAACTCTGTATACTGTGAAATACAGAGGGATCTACCTGCCGGTGTGAACTCGTTTGGCAACAAGGGTTTGAATGTAACGGACGTTCATTTAGATGTAAAAGTCCCGCACTTCAGTTTTAAGTAGGCTAAAAAGAAATGTGCATTTATAAAACTATAAACAAGGAAAAAATATGCAATATAGAAACCAGTGGTGGAAAGTAACCAAGTATGTTTACTCAAGTACTGTACTTAAGTACAAATTTGAGGTATTTGTACTTGAGTATTTCCATTTAATGCCACTTTATACTTTTCCTCCACTGCAGTTAAGAGGGAATTTTTCTTCTTTTTACTCCACTACGTTTATTTGTTACTTCATAAAGATTTCACAAAGACAACATTATGATCAGTTTATAAAACATGATTCATTGTTACAGATTAAACTGCTCAACACTATAAAACAGTTAAAGCAGTAAAATGCTGCTTACACATTAATGCATCAGCGTCTAATAATCTAATAGTACTGACTCACAGGAGCTATTTTTGTTTAGCATTTAGTACTTTTACTTTTGTTATTTGCTGATAAAACGTCTTTCCTTTTACTCAAGTAACATTTTCACTGCAGGACGTTTACTTGTAATGTAGTCTTTTCACACTTTTACTTAAGTAAATGATCTGAATGCTTCCTGATAGAAAGTTACCAGAGTTAAAGAGCAGCTCCGATTTACCCCCAGACCTGCTGTTTCTGTTTAGTTTGCTGTAATTTGAGTTTGGGAAGTTGTAAAGCTCCAGGTGATCCTTCATATTTATTGAACAATAAAAAAAAAAAAAAAGTAGAATGAGTTTCTGCTCAAGATGCATCCAAAACCGCGAGGCGCTTGAGCCCACGTCTGCCACCGTTCTGGCTGTATGTGTGTGTGTGCGCTGTGAAGAAATAACAAACTTCAGTAAATTTAAATGATCTTCAGTCAAATTATCTGGATGATGTAAGAGCTGATTGCATGACTGCTTTGTAAACAGTTGTACATGCTGTTTTACGGCTCCCTCTGTTTTGTTGGACGGTTTTCTTTCAAACTGACTAATTCTGTTTTTTCCGAGAGGAATTTGGTGATTTTATTTTTTCTTTCTTTCCTCAATAGGGAGCTGGTGTTTAACCACAAGTCTGCCAACTGGAAACAAACCGGAACAAAACTGGTAAAGCTGCTGGCACAGGCAGTATGGGCAAATGATAGGGGTGCCAGGGTCCTGGAGGGGGGGGGGCGTCACGGCTGAGGGAAAGAGCAGCGGGGTTCGATCCACATGTCAAAGTGTCCTCGAGTAAGGCACTGAACCCCAGTTGCTCCCCGTACCTTGCCTTGCATGGTAGCTTGCAGCCATCAGTGTGTGTGAAAGGGTGTGTGTGAAAGGGTGTGTCGCGCTTTGGATTAAAGCGCTACACAAACGCAGTCCTGATGAAATTGGAGTACTTCCTCGGCCTATTTTTCATTCATTCGATTACATAATTTTCTTTTAAAACCAAACCAGATTAAGTTACATGTCTGACAGGATATGCTTAATATCAGTGTTGTTGCCCGTTTGACCCCCTCCCAGACAATCCCGGCTCAGGCAGTGGGTTTGGTTTGAGATGTTGTTCAGTATAATTCAGTATTGTGTTGTACGTTCATCAGGCGGAAAACGAAAAGCTTGAACAAGTGCAAACAAAAAGATGTTTTATGGAAAACCACTGCTGCACTCGAACAAGTATAAGCATAAATGTAAAAGGTTTTGTTTTCAAAACAGAATCCACTGTGGAAAGACTCATCACCTGCAATTCATCAGTGAATATTTCAAAACCATCTTGCGATGACTCATGCCTCCTATGACTAATCCTAATAATATTTTTGCTTTTATTTCACAGCAATTTTTTTCAACTGGTAGCTAAATAGTTTCCTTTTCATATTAAATCTATCTTCAGTTATTCTGTCAAAACACTTAATAAAATGTAATTACATCAGCTGCAGATTTCTAAACACTTTTTGGGGACATGAATCATCGCTGGAGAGATGCCGCATCATTCCATTAAACTCTAATTCTCATTATGACCTAAGAGTTTACAGCCGTGCTAGCACTGAAAGCTGCACTTACACAAAGCAGTGCTTTAAGCTAAATGCTAACATCAGCATGCTAGCACGCTCACAATGACAATACTAACATGCTGATGTTCACCATCTTAGCTTAGTGTGTTAGCATGCTAACATTTGCCAATTAGCACAAAAGATGAAGTACAGCTGAGGCTGATGGGAACGTCATTAGTGTTGCAGGTATTTGGTCATAAAGCAAATTTTACTGAATTTTATTAATTATTTTACAAAATAAAAGTTTGGCGCTAGGCGAAAAGTCAGAGGATCACCGAAGTTATTCCAATTCATCCTGAGGGGAACATGAACGATGAACCACATTTCAAGGCAATCCATCCAACAGCTGTCGAGACATTTCGCTCTGTCCCAAAATTGTCGACCGACTGGTGGCGCGAGAGAAAAAGTCAGAGGATCACCAAAGCCGGCAGGATTCGTGACTGTATGTGCAAAATGATATGGCAATCCATCAAACAGTCGTTGAGATATTTCTGGACCAAAGTGGCGGACCGAGTGACAGACTGAGCCAGCTCGGCTAATAAAATGTTTCTGTTGATGGTTGAAAAGTTGCTATTTGTCTCAAAATACAAAATATCTACATTTTAGGCCTCTTCTCTAAACCTTTCGGTCACCATTCGCCATGTTTTCATTTTGCAAAGTACAGCATACACATTCATTATAGCAACCTTCATCAGCATCTGGGTTGTCAGGGTGACCATGACAAAACACACGTTCACTTGTTCATCAAGTGTAACTGAAGTTTTCCATTTGTTTAGTTTACTACGAAGGTCATCGCAGATTTTGTTTTCCTTCTTCAGTGGAAGTGTGTTGGCCAGATTTGCCACACTGGCGCTCTCTCCGATCCCTTTGTTTCTGAGCCCCAAACTGCAGATGCTTTTAGTTCCCATGAGTCTTTACAACTGACACACACACACTCACACACACCAGAGGCCGAGTGGTGATATGCACTGTGTGTGTGTGTGTGTTAGTTTTGGCTGTGGTCCCGTAGTGGCTATAATCAGGGGCGTCTTTGACATGTCACAGTTTCCCCACCTAGGCATGACCTGCCCTCAGCCAGGAAACACTGAAGAAACCAACTGTGCCCGAGGTTGTGTGTGTGTGTGTGTGTGAGAGAGAGAGATTGTGGGTTTTTTTGTGGAAGGTGTGTAAAAACAATATGTGTGCATATATGGACCGTACATGTACATACAGTGGTGTAAAAAAGTGTTTGCCCCCTTCCTGATTTCTTATTTTTGTGCATGTTTGTCACACTTAAATGTTTCAGATCAACAAACAAATTTAAATATTAGTCAAAGATAACACAAGTAAACACATAATGCAGTTTTTAAATGAAGGTTGTTATTATTAAGGGAAAACAAAATCCAAACCTACACGGCCCTGTGTGAAAAAGTGGTTGCCCCCACCTGTTAAAACATAACTGTGGTTTATCACACCTGAGTTCAATTTCTCTAGCCACACCCAGGCCTGATTACTGCCACACCTGTTCTCAATCAAGAAATCACTTAAATAGGACCTGCCTGACAAAGTGAAACAGACCAAAAGATCATCAAAAGCTAGACATCATGACCGAGATCCAAAGAAATTCAGGAACAAATGAGAAAGAAAGTAATTGAGATCTGTCAGACTGGAAAAGGTTATAAAGCCATTTCTAAAGCTTTGGGACTCCAGCGAACCACAGTGAGAGCCATTATCCACAAATGGCGAAAACGTGGAACAGTGGCGAACCTTCCCAGGAGTGGCCGGCCGACCAAAATTACCCCAAGAGGGCAGCGACGACTCATCCAAGAGGTCATAAAAGACCCCACAACAACATCCAAAGAACTGCAGGCCTCACTTGCCTCAGTTAAGGTCAGGGTTCATGACTCCACCATAAGAAAGAGACTGGGCAAAAATGGCAGAGTTCAAGACGAAAACCACTGCTGAGCAAAAAGAACATTAAGGCTCGTCTCATTTTCGCCAGAAAACATCTTGATGATCCCCAAGACTTTTGGGAAAATACTCTGTGGACTGACGAGACAAAAGTTGAACTTTTTGGAAGGTGTGTGTCCCGTTACATCTGGCGTAAAAGTAACGCCGCATTTCAGAAAAAGAACATCACACCAACAGTAAAATATGGTGGTGGTAGTGTGATGGTCTGGCGCTGTTTTGCTGCTTCAGGACCTGGAAGACTTGCTGTGATAAATGGATCCATGAATTCTACCAAAAACTCCTGAAGGAGAACGTCCGGCCATCTTTTCGTGACCTCTGATCTTAGTTAAAGCAAAAAACTCGTCTATTGCCACTTTAATATTTATCAGTAAATCTGCAGAGCACCTGTTGGCTTTTATTCTGAACGATTGAGAATTGGCCTGTATTATTTTACTCGATACAATATTGTTGAAACCAATAAGAATCTGTGTACATATATGCACATTGGGGGTTGGTTGGCTCATGGTACCATGGTCTAAGAAACGTCTGGGAACCTCTGGACTATATCTTAGTACACATACAGTATTTTAGCAACATGGACCACGAGTTTCATGGTGTAAGTTGTAAAGAATTACTGAAACATCATGAAGTCAGAAATCATGCCTTAAATAAATCAAATGTACTTCAGTCCCAAATGGTATTCAGTTTTTTTTGGGTTGGCGGTTTCGAGTGACGACAAGTTGAGTTCTGTACATGACTTTCAGCTCTGCCCAGCAGGAAGTCCAGGTTCCCTACTCTGCTTTTACCATTTCTGTTATTTTGCTGTAATCAACAGCTGGCATTGTCTCTCTCACACATATAAAATATAACAAAGAAAAAAGGCCAAGACAAACTACTGAAAATGAATTCAAATGTAAAACGAGTTCACTGGGGGCTTGTAGGGAGCAAACAAGTGGACGATTCTTGTTCTCTCCATTCCTGCACGATTGACCGTGAGATGTGAGAAGCGTCGCGTTGGCGTTGTGTTATGAAGTTGTGAATATCAAATCCAGGTCGACCTTCCAAACCTCATTTCTGATGAAAAGGAAAGTGTATATTGGCCTAAACTCAAGTATGTCTGAGCCAGAGGCTTCTGAAGCCACATGGTACATATACACGCACACACATTTGTACTTGAGTGGAAATGTAAAAGTTGAAATACTGCTAAAAAGTTGGGGGTTTTTTTTACACTTGGCTGAGAAAACTGGGCAGAGTTGGTGTATTAATTAAAACAAAATACGACAAAGTGCAACGGACGTACGTGAAGCGCGTGACTTAAAGCGAAGAGCTGAAAGCATCAGATGTGTGTGGAGCGACGAGGAGGCGGTAACCTTCCTCACACGAACACATGAAGCCGACAGAAACGTCACGTTTCCATCACGTCTCCCATCGTCCGAGCGTCCACTGGAGCTCTTTTTAATGACGTTCATCCTCTTCTTCTGCGGCGCTTTAACGGCAGCGGCTGGAGGATCAGCTCCGCCAGCTGTTCACCTCCAATGAGCTCGTGTTCACGCAGCAGCAGCAGCGGGCGGAAACGAGCATTTATTACCAGCCGTGACGGCGTGGCTGGCATTGTTTCAGAAATCAGAAATCAGAAATACTTTATTGATCCCCGAAGGGAAACTCTTTGTTACAGTAGCTCGCCTTTACGTCAGTGCACACAGGAGAAAGTACTAGAAAACGATATGATACACTATAAACAGGTCAGAAATAAATTAAGTATCATGTCGGTATAAGTATAAGATAAACTAAGTGTCGAGTACCAAGTGGGTTTACTGGTAGATGGTGAAGTACAGTATAAAATACAATGTAACTAATTATGTAATAAGTAATAGTAATAAGTGGAGGTGCATGTACTGTCGAGAGTAATTGAGGTATATCCGTAACAATAAATAAGAAAAACTAACAAGGGAAAACTAATATTGCACTTGAGTAGTAAACAGAATAGTATTTTCACCTTGTGTGAGCTTCTGTGTGTGTCATCGTGGCCTAATGTGGTCCTGGAGACGCAGACTGTCACAGAACTACCACAGAGGCGGTTTTGAGCACTTTGCCGGGTGTTTATATGTCTGTCTGCCTGTCTGTCTGTGGACAGATCCAAGATGCAGTCACGAAACTTTACAGGTGCGTGGTTGAGATAAAAGTGAAGGCAGAATTCGAACATGGGTGTGGTCCGAGCAAAGGGTGCCAGAAGTAAGGGGGGTAGGAAGTAGGAAAGGGCCATCGCTCCCCCCCCCCACTTTACGCCCCCGGCCCACATTCGTTTTAATTGACAAAACATAACCGGCTGCAAAAGTCCCCAAATCGGAAAAAGGCTTGTGTTAAAACCATGTTTTGGTAGCATCAGTCCTGGCAGACATTGGTCTTCCTCACTCTTCACCCGGTGCTCAAGGGGGTAACATCTATTGTTTTGTCCCCCATGAGAACTAAGCG
>CM050843.1:33933581-33971081 GCA_027580175.1 Siniperca scherzeri | reverse complement strand
TCTCTCTCTCTCTGTGTCTCTGTCTCTGACTGTCTCTCTCTGTCTCTCTCTCTCTCTGTGTCTCTGTGTCTCTGTCTCTGACTGTCTCTCTGTCTGTCTCTCCCTATCATTATACAGATGGAAGCGTTTCCAAACCTCTCTGTCGGCACTTTACCGTCTCAAAGGATAAACTATCCGAGCAGCTGCTGCTGAGTTTATGAAATACATGATATAAAGAGCGGATTATAACGCCGATTTGGCCGTGATGGTCGACTGCCAACATTGTGTGGGACCACTTCCTGATTATGGCACCTGTTATACAGGGTTTATAAGCTGTAATTACTGGCTTCATTAATATTTGATAAAATAATGCTTTATTAGTAGCTTAGTAGTGACAAGTAGCTTTATTATTCTGGTCCAGAGATCCTGCAGCCTAAAGGGGAAGAGCTAAAAACAAAGTGTCATGGTGGAGGAGGACTTTCCACAACCTGGCAAAAAGTGTTACCACTAATGGCTTATATAACTGATCCATAAAGCATTAGCAAATGACTTATTAACCATTAATGAAGACATCAGCATATAAACCCTTATCAGAAAGTGGTGCCATGAAGGATTTGTAGCCCTGCTAATGGAAGGCAATGCCGGCTGGTTGTTCGGTCAACGGAAATATCTCAACATCTACTGGAGGGATTGCCAATAGATTTGGTTCGGACATTCACGTTCCCCTCAGGATGAATTGTAATCACTTTGGCGATCCTCTGACTTTACCTTTAGCGCCATCGTCAGGTCAGCATTTTAATATTTTCAAGCCTTTGGTTTATTCCCATCAGCCTCAGCTGTACGCTGTGTTTACTGCCAAGTAGCAAATGTAAATAAGGAAAGCGCTGGAGCTAGTGTTAAACATTAGCATGCTAACACATTAAACTGAAATGGTGAACACGGTAAACGTTATACCTGCTACACATCAGCATGTTAGCCTTCAGCCTCAAAGCACAGTACAGCCTCACCGAGCCGCTGGGGCGGCTGTAGACTCTTTATTATTATTATTATTATTTTAACAGTTAATAAAGCCGCTAGTTACAATTCAAAATCCTACATATAAATCCTTAGAAAGTGGCACCAGACACTCACTCTTCATCAGTAAAAAATGTGAAGCATTAAAGTACCACTCGCGCTGTTTAACGGACGAGGGGCAGAGAGGAGCGCTTACAGTAAGTGGATCTGACTTGTCTCTCATGCTGTCGTGCTCTGCGTGCTGTACGTCCCTGCTTTACTAAATAGCAGAAGGCGTATTATGTTTCGTTAATACACAAACCCTCACATACAGACACGTACAGAACACGCACACACAAACAGGCATAGTTGGACTCAAACACACACACACACACACACACACACACAGGGCAGCTGTGCGGGTTAGATCATCAGTTTGTACAGCAGGCTGGTGCCCTGTCCTGCGTCAGTAGGCGTTAGTGGTAACATTAGCCAGGGGGTGAAGGAAGGAAGAGCCAGGGAGTGAAAAAGGAGGAGGATGGAGCGAGCAAAAGAGAAACAGAAAGGGAGAGTGAGGTGGAGTGTTAGCATAACCTTAGGCTTAAACGTGTCGTTTCTGTTGTTGTTTTAGCCCCACCATTTAAACACTCAGGAAATCAGGCTGCCTTAGCAGGAGAGCCGCTCTGTCACCACGCTCTCAGACACCCTTTCCTCTCCTCTTATATTTCCACTTCTTCACATTTATCTCTCACCCTTTTTTTCCCCTGTTATCTTCCTCTTTGTCTGCGTTTTCTCATTTCTTCTTCTGGTCACTCCCTTCGCCTCTCTTTCTCTGTTTCTTTCATTTTGTCGCCGACCAAAACCGAAACGAGTGTGACAACGTGCAGGCGGGTCTGACGACACCAGTTGTCACAACAGGATCCAGACAGGGTCGACCACGCCAGACATTATGATTAGTGGTTTTGTTTGGCGTCCGTCTTGACTTGGTTTGAAGGTGAGTAATGTGCGTTTCTGGAAGGTGCTTCAGTGTGGTATTTTTTATTCCGACATGCTGCATTTCAATCCTGTTACACCGGGTTTGGCAGCCATGCTCACCGCTGGGAATGACTGTGCTGGTGCCATTGGTCAGAGTTATTACTCACAACTATTATGTAGATGCAGTTGGGGGGAGCAACTTCGAAGGTGCCTGAATAGAGTTTGCTGTACAGCTGACGTATTCTGCTTGAATGTGTCAATATATTTTCTGCACAAGCTGCATGATTTAAACTCAAGCAGCCACCTTGTTACTTTTGCTGCGTCCCTCACATCCCTCCAGTGATGTTGCACGTCTGCTCCTTCATTTTCTAACTTCTGTATTTTCCATCTCCTCCTCCACCTTTTCCTCCGCACACCACCTCCTCTCTGTGACCTTGTTGCCGACCTGCAGCCCTGTCTCCTATAGATGATGCTATTATATGCTGCTACTTCGCAACAGCAAATTTGTTTTGAAAGGAACATAGTGCCACCTGGATTAAGTTTTAGGAAATATTTCTAATTAATGTATCTGGCATAAATCCCAGATGCAACCTAGTGACAAATATGAATGAAATATAACGAGTAGAGCTTTCTAGACTATACGTGATTCCTCCCACCGTTTGCGCTCGCACTTTGAGCTTTTACCCTCAGGGAGGCGCTATAGACACCAAAAATATGTTCAGCAAGTATTTCTTGCCAAATGCAATTAAAGGTGCTATGCTATGACGCACTCCCCGCCCCCCCTCCCTCCCATCCCAGTCCAGTGGTTGTCAGTTCGTTGCACAAGCTGCATATTTCATGGTCGAGTGGCGTGAGACTCAGTCGGTGATAAATCTTTCGTGATGAATGAATTCATTTAGCAACAAGTAGCTTATACATTAGCTAAAGGTTTAGGTTACTTTGTGTGTTTCATGTATATATGCTAATCTTAGGCTATGGCTAGCTAGCTTTAGGTAACCCTTTCCCCCCCATCATGTAATAATTATAGGAACCCCATCTTGCAACACTTATCGTAAAATGACATTTCATCATCCTTACACTATAAGACATTAGGTATTTACATTTGAATCCGATCAAACAGTACAGTACATTATAGGGATGCTGTTAAAACCCACAGCGCTCCACATCAGACAGACAGCTACAGTAAAAGTTGACGTTAGCTAGCATTAGTGTTAGCGTAGTGTTGACCTGACATTAGTCGAAGTGTTTTCTTGCTGAAAACAAATCTCATAGCGGGTTATAAAAAAACAGCTGAGCGCCACACAGCAACAACGGCTGCAGGGAGAAAGGACGACTGTTTGATCACACAAGTGTTTTCAGATTTTTATATTAACGTGAGTACCGCAGCTGAGCTCAACGCAGCTCGCTACATGGCTAGCTAGCCACAAGTACCTCAGCAAAGTGTCTCATAATAGAGCTAACGTTAGACTGCTACATTAGATGACACCCTGTTTAGACACGTTTTGGGTCTAAACAGATTTACAGTAGTTCAGAACTTTAATTTATCTTCGACATGACACATTGGTAATATATTGGGATCCCACGTCCACTCCGTTCTGAAAGAAGAGGGACCGTCTTTTCATTAGGGGACCAGTCCGCCACTGGCCCGGACGGACATAAACTTGTACTGGCCCCGGGCCATCGGTTATGCCTGAGCCTGGCCCATTTTTAAATCCCCACGGATACGCATCTTCTTTATAACGTTACATTGTTTGAGGGAACTATAATGTTAGGTAACGGGACGCAACCGTCACTAATGCTAACGTAGCTCCTCAGGAATTAAAGCTGTTATTTTTCTAATTTTGACAATCTAACCGGTGACAACACATTAGTTAAGGTTTTAAGGACTACGGCTGTCGGTAGCTGTTGTTGATTTTGTTTAAATGTTCAGAACTGTAATTTTATGGGTTATTGTTGTTCTGCAGTTAAGCTAAGATAGCTAATATGTGCTAACATCAGTGTACGTTTTTTTTCCCACACTAACTGGCAACTATACCACGTGACGCCAACGTCGTTACACCTTGTTAGAAGCAGGAACCAAACATCAGACATCTCACACAGAGATAAACAAAACATTCATTTTGGACCCGTCAAAATTTTTTAAATTATTAATTCACAATCAAAATTTTTTTTTTTTTTAGGAAAAGTGATACTTTTATTCTGTGTGGATGTTTATTTTTTGATTTTCGTCTACATAAAAATGTTATCAATATAACCTTTAAGACACTGAGTGCCTACTTCCCATTCAAAAGAAATCTAGCCTTTTATTTTTCATTTTCATTTTTATGGTATTTCTGTATTTTAAATCATGTTGTTTGTTTGTTGATACTGTGTCCCTGCTGTTTGTCCTGTATTGTTTTTAACGTTATGTGGTGAAGCCAAAGAAGCCAAATTTTCCATAACATGGACAAGAACTAGCTAACTAACTAATTAACTAACCTACTAACTAACAAACTGAACTGTTGAAAATGAACGTATCAGTAAAATGTTCACTGACAACATATTTCATTTGTTTTCCATCGAAAGCAAAGCATTATTAAACTTTTTTTCTGGTTATGTGTAGGCACTTACAGGGAAAGACTGAGGTCTGGAATAATACAGAAAAAGTCTGCAGTGACTTGAAGCATGAGACACGATGTGTTTATTGTTAACATTTAACAGAAACCGTGATCTTTAGTGTTGTAAGTGCCCACGCATAACCAGAACCAGGCTTTTGTTGCCTAAACCAACCAAGCAACCGCCTACAAGTTGGGCGGGGAACATAAACACAGCGCTTCAAGGTGTGGAGCAACCTGTACGTGCGTGTAGCCTGAGAGGTGTAATAAACACTCGCCGCTGCTCCTTGAACTTAACGCACAGTAATAACTGAAAACGACTAAAATGAGTGCGTCAAGACACTGATGAGCTCCTCTCTTCTCTCACCTGGAGCTTAGCAGCTGGACAGTCAGAGGACACTGAGAGATTTTAGTGAGTAAATCACTTTCTGTGCAATATCGTAATCATCTCAATAAGCTGCACTGAACTCGACAGCACATGCACCTCTGCTTATTACTTATATTATTACATTGTATTATTATACTGTACTTTCATCATCAGCCGGTAAACCCACCTGGTACTTCATTTATTTTCTGACCTGTTTTATAGTGTATCATATTGTTTGCTAGTACTTCCTCCTGTGTGCGCTGACGTAAAGGCGAGCTGCTGTAACAAAGAGTTTCCCTTCGGGGATCAATAAAGGATTTCTGATCCTGATTCTGACTACTGTTCTGCCCAATACTGCTCTATCCTGCACTTATGCACACGCTTTATATCCTGCACTTGCTCACTGCACTTCCGGTTAGACCTAAACTGCATTTCGTTGCCTTGTACTTACAAAAATAGGATTTGGAAAAGTGAGGCGGACATGTACTTCCTTTTTTAAATTACTCCCTTGCAATCACTCACGACTCCCAAATCCTAATCATCCCAATAATTTTAAGGTGTGGAGAAAAGAGATAAAAGAGAAAGAGACAGTGTGAATACAACAATGAGCGAGGGCCGTGTGTTCGCACTACCTGAGAAGGGACAACAGGTTCGTGCCCACAACAGTCTCAGCGCTCGGCCCACTCACCCGCCAGGACGACCCCCATCTGTCAACATTTATGAATCTAATCTGAGCGCACTAAAATTTGTATTCAAGATCTCATTACCATACGAGCAGCATGCGGTAAGTAAAGTTAATTACCTCTGAATCTAATCTGGAACTGCAATTATCACAGTCACAGGCCGATTTAATGGCTCCCGTACTTTAGTGCTAAATAACATTGCTTCTTAATGGCCCCGTCCCTCAAGAAACAACTCTTTCAAACAAGGGGCCATGTGGAAACAAGGTGCTCACACATTTCGCTGAGACGTTCACTGACTTTTTGCCCTGTAGTGGGAGCAGATGATGGAACAGACCACATGAACGCATACACACTTTACTACGTGCCTTTGAGCAAAGGCAGGGCCATCACTCACTCGCTTTTTGCGTGTGCGTGAGTTCCCAAGAGTGTGCGCATTTGTCTGTGTGTATGTGCATTGGTGAGTATGAATACATCCTTGACCTTTGTTTTCTTTGCACTTTTTCTCCTACGGGATACCGTTAAAAGTGGACTAACACACACACACACACACACACACACACACACACACACACACACACACACACACACACACGTCTTCACACACACACACAGTAGTGTTGCGGGCAGGATGGCGGCGTGGCAGCCGTTATTTATGTCTGCTTTCTTTAGCGAGGTTTCTCACAGGAACAGGAGCCGAGCAGGAATCCAGCGCTTCCTCTGAGTCCGCCATTTATCACTCTTTATTAATACAAAACACACACACACACACACACACACACACACACACGCATGTACATGCACACATACACATAGTTGCAGACCAGACAATTACACATTAACAAATATGCATGCACACAAAAAATAGACACACTAATGCTCGCACAAACTGACACACTAATGCATGCCGACTTGCAGACATGCAGTATCTTATGAAAGAGTCAGACAGACGTCTAACACACCAATATCATATCCCAGTGATCAGCGTAGCTAGAGCATTTACTGTACTTACAGGAAACGTAAGTACAGCTTTTATGAACTTGTATTTTACAGCTGCTTCACTTCATTGCAGGCAGAATGTCGGTAGCCTCACATCACATTCAAAGGAAACATTGTTGAATGTCAAATGCCAGTGGTTTTTAATTAATTATGTAATTATGGCAACTACAGAATGCTTTAGGTATGGTTAAAGTTAGCAAACTATTGAGTTAAGCCTAGGCAATGATTGGGTAGTAAACGAGTTAGCTGGGTATGCTAACAATCGCAGCTTACAGACAAAACTGCCATCTTTATCAATGTAAACACCACATGCGCTGTGCAAGAATGGGAAGATTGACAGGTCTAGCAACAGTAACCGAGGGGACTTTTAAGTGTAATAAAGTTTGTGTATTAAATCACCTGGTAGCGCCTTACATTTGCTAATCTTTTATCTCTTGTTTGACCGTTTTAATGCCAATTAGAGGGTTCCACCAGAATTTTAACGGTGGGTTAAAAACTAAACTCTGAAATTAAATCTAGTAGGCACATTTAGGTCTGAAACAGAGGCAGACTGGGACTTTTGGTAGCTTCCTGGGAGGGTTATTCAATGCTAGATCAAGGTCGTAGATGGGAAATGGTGTGTGTGTGTGTGTGTGTGTGTGTTGTCAGGTGAGGTCACTGCAGGGAGTACAGCATCTGACAGACTGCCGAGGAAATAGCGGTGGCTAGACCTGACGTTACCTCACTCGGTCGCGTCTCATAACTCACGGCTAAAGTATTATTGTAACTGTTCGCGTTCAGCATCAATCTAAAGCCGCTGATTTCATTTCCTCACAAACGGTTCGGGTCTCAACCAGACTGCTGGTCCAGAAAACTTGACTTGACCTTTAAGTTTTCCCTTCACACCCTTTCATTTTTCTTTTCTCTCTCTCTCACACACACACACACACACACCATTTCTTCCTCAGTCATCATCCATTAATCAGCAGTGATTGATTGTGTCCACAAGCAGGAATCAAAGGGCTACATAAGCTAAATTAGAAAAACACAAAATAATAACAGGAACATTTACTCCCGCCTGCACTGCGTCTTCTTTCATGCGTGCCAGGAAAGTTCATTTTGACATCATTTGAAAATGAGGGAAACCAGGCGAATTAGAGTAAATCAGAATATATTAACTGCTCTCTGAATGTCAGTAAGTGTAACAACAACAGTGTGCTTTCTTCTACCTTTTTGTGTTCCTGCGAGACTGAAAAATCATTTTCTGCCTACACACACACACACACACACACACACACACACACACACAAATGAGACACATTAAAAACAGAGAGTGATGCAGAGGCAACTAAAACATTACCTCACCTGTTCTGTTCAACCGAGAAAACATCCTGTCTTCAAAAACCCAGGCTGCCATTGCTGTTGTCGCTCTTTTTTATTAAGTGTGTGTGTGTCTAGAACTTGTTTTGATGATCCAAATGATAATTTCATTCCTGAAATGCTATTACATATCAATTTAGAATTCATTGTGCAGTATTCTCAATCCGTGCACGTATTATTTAACACGACTAAGAGTGCACAGCCGAACTTAGACACAGCTGAGCTTCAGGCTAAATGCTAACGTGAGCGTGCAAATATGTTCATAAAGACAACGCTAACACGCTGATGTTTAGCAGGTATAATGTTTACCACGTTCAGCATCTTAGTTTAGCGTGTTAGCAAATACGGTTACGAAAACTTTATTGTTCGCAATTTGAAAATTTGCCTTCGGTTTCGCCACGAGACGTGCCATAAGAGCATACATACGACAATACACACGTAAAAGAGGAAAGACAAAACGCAAGAAAAAAGATGTCTCAGCAATGCACATTCGTAAAAATACAACTCACAATGCACAAGTCTGTGATCTACACCATGTGCGAGTTTTCAGAAAATGAACCTCTTGCAGCAAAGTCTCAGGAGCACCACCCTGTATCGTAGTTTCATTTATTACCTCAACAGCTTGGGACAAAGGATTTCTAGTAGATGTTTCTATTAGCCATCGGCCGTCTTTAACGTCTTCCTGAGGGTAAAAGTTCAAGTTCACTGTGCAGTGCGTGAGAAGGACCTTTAACAATTCAGTTTGCTTTACTTCTTGAGTTCTTCATACATGCTGCTTAGCTGCGTTTGTGGCTTCCCTGTGATTTTGGAGGGCATGGTGTGGTAGTCTGCCACCTTTTCCTCCCCAGCCCTGTGTTCTCTGTTGCGTTCCCCTTCCTGGTGTGTCTTGTGTGTCCCCTACTTGTCTTTGGACATGTGTGTGTGTGTGTGTGTGTGTGTGTGTGTGTCACCTGTCTGGCTCCAGGAACCTCACCTGCTGCTGATCACCGGCACACCTGTCTCCTATCTGCTCATCAGTCTCCACAGTTTACATGCCAGGCTCTTCCACTACACCGACGCCAGATCGTCCCCGTACGTTGTACGACCACCACGTCAAGGCTCTGCTAAGAGTGTTTTGATTCTGTCTTTTACTCTGCCCGAAGGATTATCCGGTTCTGGTGATCACCGCTCCTGTCGTTTCCTGGATTCCTGTCTGCCAGCTTCACCTTGCCTGTCGTCTTCAGTCCACGTTGCCTGTTCACCACCACTGCCACTTTCCTGGCGTTCCCAAGTCCGACACCGCTGGCTTCGCTCTGAACTACTACGCCCCTTCCCACTATTTCTGCTTCATTACAAATAAAGTGTGAATTGGGTGATTAAGATATCATGGTATTCTGCATTTTGTGGGTTCGAAGATCGAAACATACGATACGTGGTCACTATTTTCTGCAGCTTGTTCCTCCTCTCGATGTTCAGATCATCGTAGCACATGTTAAAAGATCGGATGCTTTCCACTAGGCTCTCAGCAAGTGGAGCCGTTGCTAATATTGCTAACATAATATGCTAATATTAGCTAATTAGCGCTAAACACAAAGTACAGCTGAGCCTGATGAGAATGTCATTAGCTTTGCAGGTATTTGGTCACAAATCAAAGTGTTGGACAAATTAAGATTTTGACCAGAAGAAAAGTCACAGATCAATAAAGTTATTACAATTCATTCTGAGGGGGGAACACGAAGGTCTGAACCAAATATCATGGCAATCCATCCAATAGTTGTCGAGACAAAACCATATATGTGACGCTCACGCTGGTGCTTAAAGGAACAGGTCGGGGTCAGGGGATCACCAAACTCTTCAGGACACATCCTCTGCGCACCGTGAATATCTGTTTCACATTTCACAGCAGTCCATCCGATGTTGCTGGGATATTTCGGCCTGGACAAACATGGCGGACCTCCCGCCAAGCTAGCAGCAGTAAAAATTACCACCGCTTCGTCTTGTGACAGATGTCTTGGCAGGATCGTGGGTCGGTTTGCGCAGCTGATGTCCTTGGACTTAAAGTCTTCAAACATTTTTCATTTGTGAGGTCTGTTTTTAGAACTTCTTATGAAAAGGCACTTCCTGAAATGAAGGGTTGCTGTTCCACGTGGTTGAAAACTCCACGGTAACGGCACTGATAACACGATACAACACAGTATGTTATGCATGTAAAATACATGAATGTTGAAATTACTACGAGACGTAGGTAACAATCACTGTCCTTAATAACAAAAGCCACAAAACACTGCGTACACAAGAATGAAAATATTCCATACGTGTCGTTTTGGGTGTCAAACTATCACTTTTGCTTGCATATATGAGTAATAATAATATATGAGTTTGTACATGATGGGACTAGCACCTTGTCTTCTCAAATCTTTCATGCAGAAATACATTACATACTGCGACTCTCGGCTGGATGGCTTTGAACAATCTGCGGAGGCAGCCGTGCGTGGCGCTGCTTGCTCGGTGGCCCTGGAGTAGCTCCATAACCGACGCTTTGTAATGTTAACGTTCGGGGATGACTGTTCCTTTGACAGAGGAGAAGAAAAGAGAGACTGTATTATGCGTCGAATAACTGTGCGATCGTGTGAAAGGGCTCGTTTGCAGTGATGGATGCACAGAGAATTATCAGGCAACTCTGCAGGTCTGTGGGAGCCTTTAAGCCTCTTTTAGCCCTCATAACTCACTATTTTGGTTTAATGGCCCGAACATTTACTGAGTCCGAGCCCGCGTTTCAACCTCTTGAGGCAGCTGTTTTCGGTGGGGAAAGCTCTGATAAACCCACGGCCCACGACGCGCCCAGCACCACATGGCAGACAGAAAATGTCAGCGACTCTCTGATCAGGAAACTCGAGCAACTAGCAGCTAAATATTTTATTCTCAGGCGTTGGCGGAGACAAACTAGAGCTGAATACAGGACTTTAATCAGATGTTAAAAAAAAAAACTCCAAATGTTGCTTCATTTAGTTTTTGTTTAAATGTTTGCTAAACTGTTATTTATAGCACCTTTACAGAGTGATATGGTGGTGGATGTGTATTGTATGGTGTTACTTTTTTCATTGTATAATATTTTATTTTAGTTACGACTATGGCAACAGTCAAAATCCTTTCAATAATTTTTAATATATATATATATATTTTTTTACTGACGTTGTGCTGCCTCCTACTAAACTTGAAACATCAGTGACCTGTTTTCGTAAACTAGAACCACACAAATCTTGATATTACAGCAAATTCTAGGTTTGCATGGGGGGGGGGAACATGGAAGAAAGTGGTAACTATAAGAGCTGAGTATTATGCAAAATATTTTAAGGTCCTACAGGAAAAATAGAGACAACTTTTAATTGAAGGGATCTGGAGATTGGGGCTCTTGGTTTTAAATACGTTGAACAATCTAGTAAAATACCTTGGATCTACAAAACAAAAAGTTAAATACCCAGCCGCTCTGTGCGTCCATGCGGAACCTTTCTTCGCTGAGCGCCTTTTTTTTTGTTTCTCATCGGACGCGTTTTGGTGCCGGACAGGTTCCGTTGACATTGCTGAGGAGGAGGAGGTGGGGGGACAGGACTGGCGTTACCAAACCCGAAGTTTTTTTTTTTTATTGAAGGGAGCCGCGATTTAGTGGCAGCCCGCTTCTGAGCTGTGATTTTCGGACACCGTGGAGTCATGTATCGGCGGCCGCTGCAGTCTGCCGTGAGAAGCTTTATTAATGTGTCAGCGTCCAGAGCCGCCTGCGGAAAGGTAATCACGTTAGCTTAGCCGGCTAATAGGATTTAAGCTAAGTTAACTAACACGCCACATCGCATACTATAAAAAGAGCTGACGGCATTGGTAAACTGGAGATAACACAGAACATTAAATGAAAGATAAAACACTTTGTTTGAGGAGACTCGTGTGTGTGTGTTTGGGTTTTTTCATCAAACCACCACAACAACAACAACAACTCAGCTATTAGCTACCAGGTTAAAAAGATTAGTTAGCGTTACCTGCGTGGGTTCAGCGGGTTCGTGCAGGTGAACCTGTAACGTCCACTGTCCTAGTTTTACTCAAACCCCCGGACAAACACCTGGAAACATTTAACAACAGTTAAAAACAATTAAACAGTACATAGAAACGTGCCATGTCTGGCCCTTCCCCTCTCTGTTTCAGAGGATAAAACAACTTCCAGTCAGAATAATTAACGCATTTTCAGAGCTTTCTGCCTTTCTCCTTCCTAAACTTAATCAAGTAGCTTTGGTGCCTAAACCTAACCATGCTGGAAGGCTTTCTGGCAGAAAGTTTGCCCCTGAGGTCATAGTGATAAATTAGAAGATTAATGGCAGGAGGGCTGCAGCTAATGATTAATTTCACTTTCTATTAATCTGCCAATTACTTCTGCGATTATTCGTTTAGTTAAAAAAAAAAAAAAAAAGGTGGATAAATGCACACACCCACCTGGTACTTCATTTATTTTCTGACCTGTTTTTATAGTGTTTTATAGTGTATCATATTGTTTGCTAGCACTTTCTCCTGTGTGCGCTGACGTAAAGGCGAGCTGCTGTAACAAAGAGTTTCCCTTCAGGGATCAATAATCAGAATCAGAAATCCTTTATTGATCCCCGTAGGGAAACTCTTTGTTACAGCAGCTCGCCTTTACGTCAGTGCACACAGGAGAAAACGATATTATACACTATAAACAGGTCAGAAATAAATTAAGTATCATGTTGGTATAAGTATAAGATAAACTAAGTGTCGAGTACCAAGTGAGTACAGTATAAATACAATGTCACTAATTATGTAATAAATAATAGTAAAAGCGGAGGTGCATGTACTGTCGAGAGTAATTGAGGTATATCCGTAACAATAAAAAGAAAAACTAACAAGGGAAAAGGATTTCTGATTCTGATTTAAAATGTCCTCAAGTTAACATCCTAAAATGTCTTGTCCGACCAGCAGTCCAAAAGCCAAAGGTATTCAGTTTACAATGATGTGAAGCCGAGATCGCGCCGGAGAAGCTGTAACAGTAAAACAACTGGAATCTCTGCTTAAAGAAAGACTTAAATGATCAATAGATGATTTTAAAAGTTTTCTCCCGATCGATTTAATGGATTAGTCAACAGCTCTAATTGGCAGCTAATGAAAAGCAGACGCTAGGTGTTTGATTTAAATTCAGAAGTGGTCTTAATGTTGTGCGAGTGGAACCAGTGATAGTTCTGGGTTAACGGTGTGTTTCTTAACAAAGTTTTGGTTTATCTACGAACTTAAACACAACCTTTGAGCTGTTGGTGCGTTTGTTATGTAAAAACATTGTCCTGATCCCCTAAAATCTTAAATAATGCCACCGTGAACAACAACAGAGGTGATAATTATTGTTGTCGGCATCCTGTCGCAACCATCACCCGTTTAAATTGCCTGTGTGAGTAAAAGTATTCGACAGTTTGATCAAAAGTATTTATGCGACAGGCGGGTTCAGTAATAAACTAGTCAAACAAAGGTTTATGAATAACTCTAGCTAGCTAACGAATCAGGATCAGAAATCCTTTATTGATCCCCGAAGGGAAACTCTTTGTTACAGCAGCTCGCCTTTACGTCAGCGCACACAGGAGAAAGTACTAGCAAACAATATAATACACTATAATACAGGTCAGAAAGTAAATGAAGTATCAAGTCGGTATAAGATAAACTAAGTGTGAAGTACCAAGTGGGTTTACTGGTCGCAGTATAATGATTGATGATGGTTGATGATGATAATACAGTATAATAATACAATGTAACAAAATAAGTAATAAGCGGAGGTGCATGTACTGTCGAGAGTAATGGAGGTAAATAATATCGATAACAATAAATAAGAAAACTAACAAGGAAAAGGATTTCTGATTCTGATTTAAAATGTCCTCAAGTTAACATCCTAAAATGTCTTGTCCGACCAGCAGTCCAAAAGCCAAAGGTATTCAGTTTACAATGATGTGAAGCCGAGATCGCGTCGGAGAAGCTGTAACAGTAAAACAACTGGAATCTCTGCTTAAAGAAAGACTTAAATGATCAATAGATGATTTTAAAAGTTTTCTCCGATCGATTTAATGGATTAGTCAACAGCTCTAATTGGCAGCTAATGAAAAGCAGACGCTAGGTGTTTGATTTAAATTCAGAAGTGGTCTTAATGTTGTGCGAGTGGAACCAGTGATAGTTCTGGGTTAACGGTGTGTTTCTTAACAAAGTTTTGGTTTATCTACGAACTTAAACACAACCTTTGAGCTGTTGGTGCGTTTGTTATGTAAAAACATTGTCCTGATCCCCTAAAATCTTCAATAATGCCACCGTGAACAACAACAGAGGTGATAATTATTGTTGTCGGCATCCTGTCGCAACCATCACCCGTTTAAATTGCCTGTGTGAGTAAAAGTATTCGACAGTGTGATCAAAAGTATTTATGCGACAGGCGGGTTCAGTAATAAACTAGTCAAACAAAGGTTTATGAATAACTCTAGCTAGCTAACGAATCAGGATCAGAAATCCTTTATTGATCCCCGAAGGGAAACTCTTTGTTACAGCAGCTCGCCTTTACGTCAGCGCACACAGGAGAAAGTACTATCAAACGATATGATACACTATAAAACAGGTCAGAAAATACATGAAGTATCATGTCGGTATAAGTATAAGATAAACTAAGTGTCGAGTACCAAGAGGGTTTACTGGTCGCAGTATAATAATACAATGTAACAAATAAGCAATAAGCGGAGGTGCATGTACTGTCGAGAGTAATGGAGGTAAATAATATCAATAACAATAAATAAGAAAACTAACATGGGAAAACTAATATTGCACAACGATACGTCACTTTGCAGAGTGTTAGTCCAACTAACCTCGTAAGTTAAAATAAGATGTGTAACGTTACTGCTAACGCATTAAAATACGACAAGGCATTCTTTTATAGGCGTCCGATACTCGAGGTGTAACGTTAACTGTACACAAAATTCACGGTTCGGTATTTACCTCGGTTTTGGGGTCACAGTTGTTTTCAGGTGCGTTTTCGGTACGGCAGGGAAAACAAAACAAAATGCAGAAACTAACATTTTTGTCTTTATTTTGAGGCTCTGGGACAGCCGTCCCGAGGACATCAGGTCGGCTGTGATCTCCTTTAAGTCCCTTCTTAAGACATCGGAGAGCCTTTCCTGATTTTACTTGCGTTTTAATTTGCTTTAAACTGTCTTTTATATACTTGAAAATGTTTTTCTTGTTTGTTTTTTTTTTTGTTTTTTTAAATCAGTTTTCTTTTAAAACCAGATGGTTTTATGACCTGCATGTTTCACTTTGCTGCCTTTTGTGAAGCACTTAAGTGCACGGATTTAACATGGATTTTGAAAAGTGCTCTATAAATAAATAAATAAATAAAATAAATAAATTATGCTCCGTCGTAAGACTGACCCGTTGATAATTCCTGAACAGCTGACTGACTTGCACACGTGAAGGCACATTGTAGCGGGGCTCGAGCACTTTGGCCGTATGCTTAAATCCAGTATTCTCTACGGCCGAGTGTGGTCGCGTATCTGCAGCGATAAACACTCCTGTAGCATTAGTTATTGATTCGGCACGGTCTGAATCTGCAGCGAGAGGCTGCCTGAACGCTGTGGAGGACGAGGACGAGGACGAGGACTCGCCTTCCAGTCTGGTTTTATCCCGATCCGCTAATCGCCACGTTCGGGTGATGCCTTCGTAAATGACACGTTTGAAGCGTTTCCACAGACAAACCCGACTTCGGTCGAACAGTGCCGGCACACAGTTCGACGCTCGTAGTTGCCCATCGTAACTAACCGGGAAACCGCCACGCTCCCGTACAGTGACTCTAAAGGTCACGGGAGGCTCCTCCAGCTCTCGTCTCTCGTTTGGGTTTGCCGGTCGGGGCAGCGACACTACAGGAGCTTGACTAACCGGGCTAAGCCGACTAGCACGCTGCAGCTGACGGACAGCGACTGGCGCTCTTGAACTTCTGTTCCGGGCGTGCAAGTAGACTATTTTGGGGCTGAAGTCGTGCATTATGAAATGACAATTGCGCGTCTTGATTGGAGAATTGTTGTCTAATCTAGCGAGTTTAAAAACCTGACAACTCAAGGTGCTCCATCACGCCGAAATCTCAGGCGGCCGTAATTCAGTCCTGCTCGTTCATTTGCAGCGTTGCCCACGATGATCCAATTCGCCCCGTGTATGAAAGCGAGAGCTACGGTTTAAACGGTGATGCAAAATCTGATGGTTGAGAAACGTATGTTGTCTCGTGGCATAGCCTGTATCGTCATATTGCCAAATAGGGCTGCAACTAATTATTATTGATTTAATCTGCTGATTATATCCTTGAAACCGACGGACTGACTCTTTCTTGTTTGTGCCAGGACAACATCAGAACCACAGTATCTACAAATATATGTTCGTTTATTTTAGCTTTTCATGTCATACTGTATATCTCACTCCCTCAGTGCTTAATCTCTCTCTCTCTGTGTCTCCATCCAGGTGTTGGATCAGGAAGCCAGAGCTTTAGCAGCTTGCCAGCTGGCCAGAGTCTCCTCTCCCAGTTTAACACCATGTCGGACACTGCACATGACCACGCAGGTAACACACACCTACAGAGATTTTTAAAAACACAGATGTAGGGTTGTCTGTAGTGGCTGTTTAACAGTATTACATATTAAGTATTGCATATACTTGTACACTTAAGTATTTACAATTATGAATGTAGCCCAACTTTTATCAGTCAACAAGTTAATTTATGTTTTCAGACTTATTTCTTCAGTCGTTTGGGTCGAAAGTACAGTATGCGGACATTTATTTCATATTTTGGATCCCCTCTCAGTAGATGGGAAATTAAAAATGGAATATTTGAGTTTTAAAATGTTTTTAAGCGCAGACTTTCAGGTTTAAAGATGTTCAAAGGATGTTCACATCCAAATTGGTGAAATGTAGCCCTTGTTATGCATATTTCCCACAACCATTCAAGCCGTTCCAGCACAGTGCAACTGTCTTTTCACAAACCGACACGACAAGGTGAAAGAAGTGGTTTACCTTGTTGACAAGTTGGAGGTGTGCTGGTTTGCAGAAAACGCAGTACGAGCCCGTCGTCTGCAGCGCTTCATCTAACAGCGGTTGTCTTCTGTTTTTACTATTCCTCCCTGCAGAATTTAAAACTGATTTGCTGGCCAAATAGACCATTATATCTTGTGTTGATCATATTTTACTAAAGAATAGCACGGCTAACAAAGTCCCGCCAACCCAGTGACAAATATATCACGTTTTCCTTTCGGCTGCTTCACAGTTGAAGCCTCCTGCTGTTCTCTGGAAAGTTTCAGTTTGCATCAGTGGTGAATAAAATACGGTAATAGTAAAATAAGGCTGTTACCTCGACACGGAGATTCAGCCCTGAGAGCTGAACACAGCCTCGTCTCTCCTGTCACCAGCACAGCCTCACGTATGGCGTGGCTCGGCATGGTTCGGCAGGGTTATCCCCTGCTGTGAGACATCTGTTCGTGTCTGATGCCTACGAAGGCATAGCAAACAAATTATTATTTGAGCGTGTGTAAGTTGTCCAGTTCTTTTCTTTCCATGATATCGGGGGATTGTGTAAACAAAGGGTCATTTCCTAAATTATTCATCTGATGTGGATGTCAACACCCTCGAATTAAAGCTGCGAGTTGGCACTTAAACCTCATAAACATTGGGCTTCGTGCAAGAACATTTCCGTATTCTTATCCTAAACCTCTCTTACGTTTTTCTGTGAGGTTTGCTCGTACGAGTTGGATTCACCAAACTCGCTGAACTGGACAAACTTGTTGTAAATCACCTGTTTCAGCCTGATGAATACCACCTGTTCACGGGGAGGCGCGCGATCGATGACGATCTGAAATTGCCATAGAAGACTACATGTTCCGTTAGTCTTCACAAAAATGTCATACGAGAGTAAAAAGAAGAGTTTCACACCGCAGAGCTTTAGGACGTCCACTAACGACTCACAGATTAATCGATTAATCTAATCGATTAATTGGCCATTTAATTTGAGTTCATTTTATTTTGACAAACTGTATGTCAACGTATAATGCAGCACAAAACAAAATATAAACAAAGGTTTACGTATTAAAGTGCGAAACTGTAGATTTAAAGTGGCAACTCCAACATGATAAAAAAATAAACACGCACGTAAAATAAGCCCAGATTCTAGCCTAAACATTTTCTCAAACACTTCTTCAGTTTCTAAGGTAGCAGGCAGAGGACTTCATGGCTTTATATTAAACAGCTACAAGGACGAAAGATATTAATTAATTATTAAAAAGCTCTCCTTACTAATGAATAATGCTATGGTTTCAGAAACGCAGGCCAACGTCACGCTGCGGCGATCAGACCGGTGAAACTCCTCCGCAGGCAGTAAAGCAGCTCATGGACCGGACTATGATGCTCTCCCAGTTGTGTCCTCGCCTGGTTTATTTTGTGCGCCCAGCTTCGGCGTCTGTGCCGAAAAATAGCGACACCAAGAAGCTTCCTTTGGTTTGTGTTCGTTTGTTTGAGAGCGAGAGAGACAGCTGTGGTCGAGCGACATAGAGACTGAATGAGGAGAGGGAGCCGGTAAAACAGAGAAATAAGTGTCAAGTATTTTCTGATTGTTTCGCAGCGGTCACGTTCTTAAGCACAAAAACCACTCCCGCACCGCCGAGCTGTCTGAGTCACTAAATTTATCACTAGTCGCTTTTTTTAGAAATAAAGTTGCTAAGAGCGTCTGAAAAGTCGCGAAAATCTAGCGAGAAAGTCGCCAAGTTGGTAACACTGTGTGTGGTGGCGCTGCCTGAGCCCCGCCCACGGTGAAACGCCACACAGGGAGCAGATGACGGGGTGACGGAAGCTTTTTTTTAAAATGTTCGTTCGGCTTATTGGCGCCCCAAGTCTTATGGGAGGGAAAACCCTGCTGTTTATTCCGGTATCATGTTGGCGAAAATGTTGGTGACGTTCTTAAGTAAACAAACACACATGTAAACACAGCGTTCAATATCGAGGTCGTTAATTTCAGGAACATGTTTAAACTCAAAATTCATTCAGATTAAATGCATTATGATTCTTAAGTGTTTGTCCCCCCGGCAGAGAAATTATGCGTTCATGATTCGTACGAAAGGTCTGGACCGCTCGTGAGTTTCGTTCGCACCAAAGAGAAAATTGGTGAACGCCACAAATTATGTTAAAGCTGAAGTGCGGGAACGTCCGTTACGTTCAAACCCTTGTTGCCAAACGAGTTCACACCAGCAGGTAGATCTCTCTGTATTTCACAGTATACAGAGTTTTTAAATCTGGTGTCTGTGGCGACATTCCCGCGCTGGTAATGATGTGTTTTATGTCAACCAGCAACGATTGGTTTGCAGAAGCAGGGAGCAACGCAGAGACATGTAGATTATTAGACGCTGATGCATTAATGTGTAAGCAGCATTTTACTGCTTTAACTGTTTTATAGTGTTGAGCAGTTTAATCTGTAACAATGAATCATGTTTTATAAACTGATCATAATGTTTTCTTTGTGAAATCTTTATGAAGTAACGAATAAACGTAGTGGAGTAAAAAGAAGAAAAATTCCCTCTTAACTGCAGTGGAGGAAAAGTATAAAGTGGCATTAAATGGAAATACTCAAGTACAAATACCTCAAATTTGTACTTAAGTACAGTACTTGAGTAAACATACTTGGTTACTTTCCACCACTGGTTTCTATATTGCATATTTTTTCCTTGTTTATAGTTTTATAAATGCACTTTTTTTTAGCCTACTTAAAACTGAAGTGCGGGACTTTTACATCTAAATGAACGTCCGTTACATTCAAACCCTTGTTGCCAACGAGTTCACACGATGCTGATTAAATCACCAGCAGGTAGATCTCTACAGAGATTTACCTGCAGTATACAGAGTTTTTAAATCTGGTGTCTGTGGCGACATTCCCGCGCTGGTAATGATGTTTTACGTCAACCAGCAACGATTGGTTTGCAGAAGCAGGGAGCAACGCAGAGCTCCGCGAAAAAAAGGTCCATTGGAGAGGATGTTTATTACTGAGCATTGTTTATTTTGTTTCTCATGATTGTATAGTTTGTGTTAATATGCTTTGGCAACGTTGTATTGTATGCAGTCGCGCCAGTAAAGCCACTTGAACTGAAGTTGAACAGAGCCGACGCAGCTCTCTGTCTACACGGCTCTGGAGCGACCGCAGCGACGCAGCAGGCTGCAGCAGCCGGGAGGAAAACCTACGAAGCGTCCCAAGAAAAGTGTCTGATGCTGCAGATAAAAAAAGAAAAACTCAGCGTTCAGAGGAAGGATTACTGTCAAAACAAGGAAGCGATGGACGGCGAGGACAAACGCGGATAACCGCTGGTGTAGCTTTAGCTTTTCGTTGTTGGAGAGCGCTGAGAGACGAGACTGAGGGCAGACGCAGACGTCGCGTTACTGCTCTCGGACAGGTCGGTTAGATATTTGGAGCAGGCGCTGTAGCTGTTACATTTACTCTACCTGAATAACGGTCTTGGGACTGTGGAAACTTCTCTGTATTTTTGTAGATATTTCTGAACACGAGGCTGAGGCGAGCTCACCGCGGGCATACATCGTCAGCACGCGTCCACAGTGTTTGTGTAATTACTCTCACTGCCAGAAAGGGGGAGACAAAAGTTCACACTGCAGCTTTAAATCTAATAGATCTTTAAAATCTTTAAAACTATTAGGTGCCACTTAAGAACGAACGAGGCCCCCCTTGTGTCAGGCTGGTAATAAATATGCCAATATATTTAGCTATTAGCATCATAATCAATATAGAAAACATGGCAACAGTTCAGCTAGAAAAAGTCACTGTAAAGCAGAACGTCTGCCAGCCCTGATGAAGGGCAACTGCGGCCATGGACACAGTAATAAAACTGTCAAAGCATGAAGACAACACGCAGCTTAGAATAGGTCACTGTATTAATTTACTCAACAGCTGCACTGGCCCAGTAAAGGCCATGTTCCCCAGGTGTGTGTCGTCATACTGAAACTGTACGTGCTGTTGATTTAACGAGCGTTATACAGTGTATACACGGGGAATGTTAAGCCTGTTTTTAAGAGTAGTTTCTCCTCGTGCTGTGTCATCTCTGTCGAGGCCGTCGCTCCCCCCTCGTCTTTCTTCGACTTTTCCTTTTCCTCTTTTCTTTCACTCTGAAAAGATGAGTTAGCTGTTGGCAGCGCATTCCCGTTGAAGTGTATTGCTGGTTAGGTTTGAAACCCGCCACAGGGCGTCCGGTTAGAGACGGGCAAAGATGGTTGAAATATGGAGTGACCCGTTTATTTGTCACCACAACAACTCAGTTATTAGTAGAAAGTTGAAAAGTTCACTTAGTTGGGTGTTTTCAGTATGTGTGTGTGTGTGTGTGTGTGTGTTTTTCTTATGAAACAGAAAATACAGAGTAAAAATAAATATACATAATATTAACATTGACTGTTAAACAAAAACACACAATGTATATTTAGCAAAATACAAAATTAAAAGGATTAATAGTTGCAAGAAAACAAATTAGGTATGTCGTGCACGTTAAGTTAAACAATAAAACAGCGTAATCTGTTCGCATTAAGTTGTTTACGACTGAGAATCTCTTGAAAACGAGCGCTTAGACGAGTAAACCGCACCGCAATACAAACGAAATATACAAACACAACATCAGTGTAAGCGAGTATGAATAAAGGTAACATGTATACAGCGTAGCATCGTGCTAAAGACAATAATCTCTTCTCATCGGCCACAGTGACGCACTTTATAAAAGCAAATAGAATACCATAACGCACAAGCGATCCTGCAAAGATCACATATAACGCACTTACTTTCAACAGACGCACAACGCCCGAACGATGAATCAAACTATATAAGATATGAAACAGAAAAGTTCAGCGTCTGCGTCAGCGCTCCGCCGGACTCGCTTTCAGCTTTGCGCTAAGCGCTGTGGGCGGGACGATCGCCTGCACGTCGATCCGTGAGCGCCGATCGGCTGCTGTGCTGGATGCCGCGTGTCGATCATTCGATCTCGGCAATCAGAGAGGGAGATTTATATCCGAAGGCATGTTATTCTGATGAATAAAACGGCCTTTTTAACACACTCGCCTCCTTCAAAACACCTTTTTATCTCATCCTTCTGTCCTTTCTTCTCTCTTCCTGTCTCTTTTACGTTTCTTTTCTGTATATTACCTCTCGCACCCCGTTCTTCCCTCCTAACTTCCTGTCTCTGTCATCCTCCCCTCACTGCTTTTCAATTTCCCGTCCGTCAGCTCTACAATGTGAAGGAGACGCCCCAGCACACAGAGGAAGAGGTCGGGGCCTTCACGAAGCTCATTGAGGCCATGGGCTTCACTGGACCTCTCAAATACAACAAGTGGGTGAGTAATGGGGGGGGGAAGGGGCGGAGTTAACGTGGAGGGAAAGTATGAAGGATGGAGAGGTGGAGTGGCGATAGAAAGGTAGGGAACCAGGGTGCCAAATTACGAAGAGGTTGGGAACACGAGAGGGATGGACGAAGGACGGGGGAGGAGAGAGTTAGTTGGTCCTTGATAGAGTCTAAAAACTGGGAAAGTAAAATTTTCATTTCGAAGTTGTGAACAAGTAATGACCCAACAGCCTTTTTCTTCTATCATCCTAATTTGTAGAGCCACCAAAACAACTTCAAATTCTTCTGTGAGCTTCACCGATGATCTGGAGGTCTCAGTCAACTCAGAAAATTATAATTAGTGAGTCAGTATAGTAAGGACTGAGGTAGGGCCGGGCGACGAATTGAATTAGATCGATTAATTTGATTAAAACTTTTAGTCAGAAAGTAAGTATAGATGACAGCTGGCTACATTAGCTGCCTAAGGGGCTATAATGTGCTGAGTGCAGTGGGAAAATATTTGAAAAACAATAACAGCTGCACCTTTTTGTCCTTATTTAACCTGTTGGGTGAGTAACAACATGTCAGCAACACCATGTGGGGGGGAACATCGCAGGTAGGGAGGCGTTGATACAGGAAGCAGGGGGAGGCCGCTTGGTAGAAACGGCACTTAATTTGAGAGGAGATTTAATCGATTCCTCTGCGTGTAATTCGGTAGGAAGTTAATATGACACACACAGGAGTGTTTTGGTAATTTTGTTTGGTGCTGCTGAGATTTCAGACATTGAAGTCATGGAGGAAGTTGTTGCATAATGGGATAGTTTGAATATGTCATAGCGAGTGTTCAAACAGATAACTCCTTTGCCAAAGCGTTTTTTCATTTTCTTAAAGCCACCTTAACGTAATTAACACTAAGTTTTTGGCAAACAGGCTCTTTTAATAAACCCACCGTTATGTTACAAGAGGCTCAGCAATAGTTTCAGCTCGGCGGTCAGCACTAGCGCAGTGCTTTCAGAGGTGGCACAAAAGCCAGCTGTTACTGTTAACTAACCATTCTTTGCACTGCAGCTTTATCCTGCACTTAAATTAGGAGATTAAATGAATATTGAACACGCGAAGCTGCTGCTAGTCGTCACACAACAGCGGGATCTCGGATCTTCTTGTACCACTGAGCTGTCAGTATGTCAGGGTTTGGCTTCTTTTGAGAGAAGCAAAATAAGACTACTGCAGCCAGATGCATAAAACTCATTAGATTCAGCCCTATGAAGAAATGTGCATACGCTGTGTGCACGGTCACACAATTAACCTTGTTTTTGTCAGCAACCTCAACAGCATCCTTTTTAATTGGGCTTTCAGGATGAAGGATGTTAACACGCATTTATAAATGTCTACGTGTGGAAAAGACTAAAAAATTTAAGATGTCCTGAAAAAAATGAAGCCTCCAAATAAAATATTGCCCATTAAAAAAAAAAAAAAAAAAGAATGAGGGGAGAGACAGAGAGTGACACAGGAACAGAGATAAAGGCGAGAGAGATACAAGTAAGGTGTAATAGTCGTTATCTTATTTATAGAAAAACACAGAGTCGGAGCACAGCGGCTTTAAGTGAAGGCACTTTGTCAAGTTCAGTTATGTTTATTTAATTTTTTGCTCAAACACCTAATTTACTTGGATTTTGTGGCGATTGTCAGCCGCACCGGTACAATACACTGTTGTTACGGGAAAAACATGCACTTTGTGTTGCGTCATTTCTCAACAATTAACCAAATACTGATTGCTAACTCGTCCAATAATCAACTAAGGAAACTGCTTGAAATTTGCCTGGATTTGTATTATGTAGAAGGCCAAAAGTTGAATTAACTCCCTAAAAGTGCTGTTAACATTGTTCGGTTGCATCCACTGCATCACACCTTTTTTTTTTTTTATTTTGTAGTGAGCATGTTTTTCAAGATTGCACACATTTACAGTAAAGCAGAAACATTTACAGCCACAGCAAGGTTTGGTTATGTGGGTGGTTTTGGCCAGAGAGGGGGAGAGGTGGCGTACGCGCAGAGGAATGCGTGTTGTGTCATCGAGCAAAGTGTTGGACTACACGCCGGCTTGGCAGCGTTTGGCATGAGCAGTTACACATCTCTGAGCTCATGTCCTGTTTTCTCAGAGGTTTGTGTTGCCGTCTGTATTCTTGCTTTCTCCGTATAGTTGTTGCAGTTCAGTTTGCGGCAGCCCGCTAAGATGCTACGGCTATCAGCATTATGGATGTAATCAAAGGCGCACAACATATCAGGATCAGAAATACGTTGTTGATCCCCGAGGGGAAACTCTTTTGCTACAGCAGCTCGCTGTCACGTCGGCGCACACAGGAAGAGAAGTATTAGGCAAAAAAAAAAATACAATACACTATAACAGGTCAGAAAAGAAGTTAAGTACCAGGTGGGTGTAAGTATAAAATAAAATAAGTGTGAAGTACAAAGTGGGTTTACTGGTTGATGATAATAACACGGTATAAAGTAATAGTGCATGAACTGCCAAGTTAAGTGTAGCTTATTTATAATGAGACGGAGGATATTGCACAGCAGTAATAGAGGTATGAATAAATAAGTAAGTATATTACCCGGGAGGATTAACACGGGATATTGCACAGTTATTCAAGTATGGCAGAGATGTTAATGATCAATGTCCAGTTTAGTGACTTCGGGTCAAACAGACTGACACTTAGAGGGAGGAGTTAAAGAGTCTGATGGCCACAGGCAGGAATGACTTCCTGTGGCGCTCTGTGGTGCATTGTGGGGGGATGAGTCTTCCGCTGAAGGCGCTCCTTTGTTTGACCAGCACGTCATGGAGCGGGTGGGAGACGCTGTCCAAGATGGCGTGTAGTTTGACCAGCATCCTCCTCTCTGACACCACCGCCAGAGAGTCCAGCTCCGCCCCCACAATGTCACCGGCCTTACGGGTCAGTTTGTTGAGTCTGTTGGCGTCCGCTGCCCTCAGCCTGCTGCCCCAGCATGCAACAGCATACAGGACAGCACCGGCCGCCACAGACTCATAAAACATCCTCAGCATCGTCCGGCAGATGCTGAAGGACCTCAGCCTCCTCAGGAAACAGAGGCGGCTCTGGCCCTTCCTGTAAACAGCCTGAGTGTTCTTGGTCCAGTCCAGTTTATTGTCCAAGTGGACTCCCAGGTACTTGTAGTCCTCTACAACATATCCTCAAATCCTGGAAAAAAATCATTTCTTTACCTTACGTAAAGCACTTTGAGTCGCCTTTTGTGTTTGAAAAGCTCTGTACAAATAAAGTTTCCTTGCCTTCATTTTACAAGGACAGACTTCTTCCTTTGAATACTGTCGCATTGTATGACAATACTTTTATCTCACGTTTCCAATGACAACAAATGTTGGTATGGATAGTAGCGAAACTGTGCTGGAGGAGTACTGAATAATTACTTATTAATTGTGGACCCTAAAAATTAATTGTACAAATGATATGGCTTAATATCTGTAGTTTATCTATTAAAGATGATTTATGTTACTGATTGTTTTTTCCCCTTCGTCTTTTTTGTCTTCACAGAAAATCAAGATTGCTGCTTTGCGCATGTACACATGCTGCGTAGAGAGAATCAATTACGACGATTTCTTTGAAAGTAAGTGTAGAGCAGCTCCAGTGCTGCAAGAGCAAATCAGGAAACGGTTTGCTTTGAGACCCGACAACAAATTACTACTAACACTGCCAGCATTAAGATACTGATCACATCTGCAACTGTAGGAAGATGTGATAATTTGATTGGTTGAAATTGTGTTTGCTGTGCCATCTGGTTCCAAAAAAATGTTCAGATCAGCCCAAAACTTTTTGGTAGTTCTGATTGTTGATGACCTGATGAAGACCTTTTGGGGGCTTCTATTCCCACACCACACTCTGTTGTGGAGTAACTTTGTACTCCGCAAAGTTAGGAGGTTCTCAAGACACATTTAATAAAACTTAGTCGAAACTGATGCTGCAGAGGCCAAGATATTCTGACTCTTACTGTCTGGTTTGGGTCAATCTCCAAAAAACTCTGGATCCTGCATTTCCTACACTGCAACTCAGTTGCAGCTGTCATTAGAAACGTCCCGTGTCCATGCCTTTCAAACTCAGACAAAAACTCCCTCCATGGTCACAGAAGAAATCTGTTTCACACGTTGAGTAGATGAGTAAATAGATAGTCAGACGAAATGAAAATAGAATAAAAAATGGAATGAAACTAAAGGTGTGTAATCAGTGTAGTGCCCCTCTAAAGATGTAATATGTTATGCTTGCTTCTATTATATATATATACGTATAGTAAGGTTGCTTGTCACCAGCATCGAGAGAAATAATCATTGACATTAACAGCCATGTTTTCTTGAAGTTAAACATGTCCCTAAATGACCTGGAGAAAGTTATAAAGCACGTAAACCGGCCATCTTGAATGCTGATGTAAGTGAGGCTGAGCACCGTTCGCTGTCAGCAGAGTAGATTTACATCCTACGTGGTAGCATCTTTTGAAAATACGATGACTGTTGTGAGCATGCGCGTTTTATATGCAGGAGAGGAAATCTTTTGATAATACTGAGCTGGAAAATCATTGATTTTAAAATGGCGCACACACATTTCAGTACTAGTCCTGATCCAGTGACTGAACATTTAGGCGTTGGTAGTCGTCCCGGTCCAAATGGAGTTGATGGGCGTTCAGGGACGCTGTCACCACCTGCCTGACACTTTTATTTGACACTTTACTGCCTGGCACACAGAGACAAACGCATACTCGCTCACTAATATAACTCACACACACACACTTGTGTGTGTGGCCTTGGCCTGCTACTACGGCAAAGGCCGGCTCGTGTATGTTCAGTATGCAGCATCCCCTGATGGTTCAGAGATGTGGGGCTGGTTTCTCACAAGTGGTCCAAGTCTGCTGTTTCTTCACTTTTTCAATCTGAAAAAGTAAAATGAGCCTGAGCCTGGTGCACAGGCGGATTTTTAAAGTGCTGTTTTTAAAATTAAAACAAGTGGAAAAGCAGTTTATCCAAAGGTTCGCTTATGTAATAGCTTTAATAGGACATAATGCTAAAAGGCTGCAAATAGCAATGGGTTTTCATTGTTGTTTAATCTGCCAATTATTTTTTGATTAATTGATTAATCGTTTTGTCTGTAAAATGTCAGCAAATAAAGAAAAATGTCATAATTTCCCACAGCCCAAGGAGATTCACTCAGATTGCTTGTTTTATTTGACCAACAGTCCGAAGCCTAAAGAGATTCAGTTTAATATCATACTAGATAAAGAAAAGCAGCAAATCCTCACTTTTAGAAGCTGTAACAAAGGTATGTTTGGCATTTTGTTAATTAAGTCATCAAAATAGTTGCAGATTAATTTTGTGTCTTGACTAATCAATTAATGGGCTAATAGTTGCAGCTCTAAAAATAAAAAAATACTATAACTGTCTCTAGAGCAAGAAAAGATGAGAATACACTGTGTTTGTTTCAGAGTGCTCCCTCCCTGACACACTCAACTCTTGGTTCTTGGTAGCGCAGCTGCATGTATGGTGAGTTACATACACACACATTATTATTTCTTCCATGCTGTCCTCAGCTTCTGCTTCTGATTCTTCTGCTTCTGCTTCTGCTTCTGCTGCTTCTTCTTCTTCTGCTGCTTCTTCTTCTGATTCTGCTGCTTCTTCTTCTGATTCTGCTTCTTCTGATTCTGCTTCTGCTGCTGCTTCTTCTTCTGCTCCTTCTGCTTCTTCTTCTTCTGCTGCTTCTGCTTCTTCTTCTTCTGCTGCTTCTTCTTCTGCTTCTTCTCCTTCTGCTTCTTCTGCTTCTGCTTCTTCTGCTGCTTCTTCTTCTGCTGCTTCTTCTGCTGCTTCTGCTTCTTCTTCTTCTGCTGCTTCTTCTTCTGCTGCTTCTTCTGCTGCTTCTGCTTCTTCTGCTGCTTCTTCTGCTTCTTCTGCTGCTTCTTCTGCTGCTTCTGCTTCTTCTGCTGCTTCTTCTGCTGCTTCTTCTTCTGCTTCTGATTCTTCTGCTTCTGCTTCTTCTGCTTCTGCTGCTTCCGCTTCTTCTGCTTCTTCTTCTGCTTCTGATTCTGCTGCTTCTGCTTTTTCTTCTGCTTCTGCTTCTGCTTCTTCTGCTTCTGCTGCTTCTTCTTCTGCTTCTGCTTTTTCTTCTGCTGCTTCTTCTTCTGCTTCTTCTTCTTCTGCTTCTTCTGCTGCTTCTTCTTCTGCTTCTTCTGCTTCTTCTGCTTCTTCTTCTGCTGCTTCTGCTTCTGCTTCTTCTTCTTCTGCTGCTTCTGCTTCTTCTAAGTCTTCTTCTTCATCATCATCAATCCGAATTCTCGTTCACTGTTTTGTACCTTGTCTTATTTCATTCTCCCCTCTGTTAGGATGTGTTTGGTGCGGATGCGTCAGGAGGGCAGAGAAGGAAAGTACATGTGCCGTTACATTGTCCACTCAATGTGGGAGGATGTAGAGCAGAGGAGCAAAATCATGGGGGTAAGTTCTGTGTGTGTGTGTGTGTGTGTGTGTGTTTCCATGTGCCTGTCCCTGTGTAGCCTCTTATACAGGTTCAAGGTAACCATCAGGTCATTCAGCAGGATTAAGCCCACAAGATGATATAACAGCTTTTCCACCATAAACGCATATTGCACATGCATTCATTACATTACGCTACACATATAGCCTGATGCGCAGCATGCCTATGATAACACACATGCTTAGTATTTCCTAAACATAGCACCCTTAGCCTGATGTCTGTATAGTAGTAATATCATGTGACAGTCCTTTCCACTCGCTGGTGGAAGCTATGACCCACAGTGTCTACAGATACAACATGGCGACCAGGGCTGTCACAGTCATGAAAGTTTAGTTGACGATTAATACTCATACAAGTAATTGCAATTAACTCTTTTTTTTCCTTTCTGTTCATTGTATGCCGCTATTATAGTATACGCCTAATACAGTATTTTCTCAAATAAAAGCAAATGCTACATGACAGATCAGCTGTTTGGTCCGATTACATTGCACAACAGTTCTAAGCTGGGTTTAAACAAACTGACGTTAAGCGGCAAAGGACTGTCTGCAAATGATCTGCAGCGTAACTTTTCCCAGAGCTGTCAAACGCACTGCTGCAGCCGTGAGGGAGACTCTCCACTATAAATAAAGAGATTATTACTGGCACCTCTCCTGTCATCATCCTGCTCCGGAAAGCAAGAAATATGGCCTCATATGAGCTGAAACAAAATAACCTGCCCAACAGCAGTAAGGTCTACACAGCCAAGCTCCTGTTTTTTCCATGTTTTTTTTTCTTTCCTGACACTTGTTCCTCAACCCAGCTGAGGGAAACGCACCGAATTTGCATTGTGTTTGTTGCGACATTTCTAACATTGGCTTAAAATTCCCTCGATTGTTGAAAATGATCGCGGTCGGCTCAAATGATCACAATCGTGTAGTGATTGCGACGGGCCTAGTGGTGACAAAAGGTGAATGAGTTTTTCTTTCAGTCCAATTTTAGAGTCTGGAACAAAACATTTAATTCCGATTTTTGGGTTTCCCTTCAAGCTTTCAGACTGAATGAACTACAGCCACATCTAATGTTTATTCTGATTATCGATTAATCCGCTGGTATTGTTCTCGATTTGATACGACGTTCGTGATTGGTTTCTCTAGAAAAGCATCGGTCTTCAAATGTCTTGTTTTGTCCGAACAACAGTCCAAAACCCAAAGATGTTCAGTTTACAATGGGGGGAAAAAAATAATTTAGAAGCTGGTATGTGGGATTTTAAGAAAAAAAGAAGACTTGACGATTAATTGATTTATGGAAATAGCCGCATCAATCATGAATGAACCACTGCAACCAATCAGGCATTTGGAATAGAAATGCTGACTATATTATAGATATTATAGATATTTCTTAAGTAAATGTGTGACTGCAGCAGTGTTGTTAGTAGCCACAGCAGTAGTAGCACTCTGCCCCTAAATAGCCACAAATATCAAACATTTAGCTTCCACACTGGTGCCTGACAACAACTAAATGTCATTCTGTTAAATAAATATTCATTATTTTAGAAACATTTCCGCTTTGGGCTGATGCAACCGTGCATTAAGTTTTATTCTTGCCATTGCATGCTACATAGGATGCAGGTTTTGTTTATTTAAAGTTTTACATCAGCATAATTGTGCCAACAGTTCTCAACCAGAAAGTGAGGCCGAATCCCCAGAGAGTGAGCCTGGCTGCGGTCGCCGTGTCCACAAAGTTGTTCCTCTATTCTTTCTCAGTGGAGCAGCTCCAGGAAGTGTCGCTCATTGACATCACAGACTTAAATCTTGGCTTCGCATGTAGCTTTCAGAAAGGCTTTCTCATGCTCAAATTATACTGGAATTAACTCTCAAAGTTCATAGGGGGAAAACATACTTGTGTGTTTGTATTTGACTTATTCAAATTTGGTTATTAAAGAGTTGCGACAAAGATAAATGTACTGAGGCAGGATATTTTACAGCTTTTATATTAAGGGAAAAAAGAGCCAAAATACATAAAAGTGCAGTAAAATTTCTGCTAACATATATGCAGGTACCGATATATCAGAAATACTTTATTGATCCCCGAGGGGAAACTCTTTGTTACAGCTGCTCGCTGTCACGTCAGTGCGCACATCTGTGGTCGTTTTCACTGACCCGCTTCTCGGAGGAAAAAACTTAATTCTTTTAAGCTTTCTTTCTCCGCAAGCTTTTGTGGCAGTTTACAAAACAACAGTATGTGACGGGATGTGTCCGAAGTCGCCTCCGTACCGAGTCAAGTCCCAAGTCAAGGCCAACAAGTCTCAATATGAGTCCAAGTCATTATGCGTCTTTCAAGTCGAGACTAAAGTCATCAGATTAATGACTTGTGTCAGACTCGAGTCCACGCCTCGGGCACAGGAGCTGTGTTACTTTCAAATGACAGATGGCTGTTAAAATGATGAAACTGTAGGTGTAGTTTGGGGCAAGTCAGTCACTTTGGTTGCGGGGTCAAAAAGTCAGATTTTCTCTCTTTCTGCCTGTATAGAAAAACACAATCCAAGTCACTTACTTTTACTTAGAAAATAAGCTAAACACTAGAAAAGTCACATTTATGTTATCCATGATGTTAACCAAGTAGGATGGTTGAACTGGAGCCAAGGTTCAGCAGGTTTTACACATATGAGGTCTTTTAGTTTTGCTCATTTTGCTTTGTGTGACAGAAAGAGGTCAGAGATGAGAAATTACAGTGTGGTTTGTGAGGTCACCCTTGGTGTGTGTGTATGCATGCATTGGGCGGAGCATGGGGGGGACGTGTGTGTGTGTGTGTGTGTGTTTTCACAGCTGTGTATGTGAACTTTTGTCAGCATGTGTACATACACTCGTGTATATCCCTGTGTGCTGGCACACGCCTGCACACGTGACTACAAATTTAAAAAAAAATTTGCCCCCCCCCAACACAAACTCAAACTCTAATTTTATTTCCAAAGTTTCATCTGGCGACAGCCCAACGCAAACCACAGACGCATCTTCAGAAAACAGTGACGTAGTCGTCGATCACATGTGTCAACAATAGGAATGCAATATGATAAACAGTCGGACAAAACACTAAAAAGTAAAAAAATAAATAAAAGTGGGATAAAAAGGGGGAAAAAGGAAATGATTGGAAACAAAAAGACAAAAGGAAAAAATAGAAAAGAGAGGAAATTAAAAGTGTAATAATAATAATTAAACAAGAGCCTAACCTCTGACCTGCTTTAAAGGACAAGTGACTCGTACTCAGCAACGGACTTGACGCTGACTGGTTTGGATTATGTCTGCATGAGAGTGGATGTATGTTGACGACTCCAATGTTTGCTGTTTTTGCATCTTGGAAGGCTGAACCGTGAAGATCATGTAGTAACGTTTTTCCCGTCAGTTTTAGTTTCTGTTAGTGTTTTACTAAAGCACACAGTCTTTCTCTCTGTGTGTGTGTGTGTGTGTGTGTGTGTGTGTGTGTGTGTGTGTGTCAAACTGAAGAACCAAGCACAGCCGACTCACAGCGTTCCTAATCTAGCTCTACATCAGCACCACATGTATTTTTACAGCACACACAACCAGGACCAGTGATTGGAGTTGCTCTTAGGTTTCATGCTAATTGTGGTAAGAAGCAGTAAAAACATTGGTCATTTTCTCCATGTTCATAATTACTGCTGCAACCAATTGAAAACAACCAAACTCAACAATGACTTCGCTGTCCCTCGTTTCACCGCATGCTTCCTGAGCTGCCGCCGCGTCTCGGCTTCACCCTCGAGACAGACGGTTACAGATTCACTGGATCCTACTGTAGTTGTGTGCAGCTTTAGTGTGAGGAAATATTTTCAACTGCAAAAAAAGCTAGACTGCTTTGTTTAGTGGCATGTAGGGACCGATTGCAAAGTTTTAAGTTCTGTAAGTAGACTACGGCCGAGATGCAGGTTTATTTACAACAGAGAAATCTGTCTGTCGGTCCACCATTTTTATCCAGACTGAAATATCTCTAACAACTATGTGATGAATTGCCATTTCCTCCTTACCTCCTGAGCCTCAGCCGCCCCGCTACGAGAAGTATGGGCCCAAAATTTAAAACAGACGTTCGTGGTTTCCAGATGTTGGATCGTGACGACCTTGGTGATCCTCTTGACTTTTCCTCTTGCGCCATCATGAGGTCAACATTTTAATGTGTCCAACACTTTGGTTTATGACCAAATACCTGCAGACATTCCCATCAGCCTCCGCTGGACTTTGTGTTTACTGCTAATTAGCAAGTGTTAGCATGCTAACATGCTAAACTAAGATGGTGGACATGGTAAACATTATACCTGCTAACTATCAGCATGTTAGCATTGTTATAGTGAGCATGTTAGCAAGCTAACGTTAGCATTTAGCTTGAAGCACTGCTGTGCTTAAGTGCAGCGTCACGGAGCTGCTAGCATGGCTGTAAACTCTTGGTCGTGTTTTAATGTAATTGCACTTCTACGATCAGATTTTAAATTTAGGCTAATTGGCCTCCTCAGTTATTGCCTCAAACTACAGTGGCTCAGAAGGATGAGGTGATCGAGAGAGAAAGCAAAATGAGGATGATGTTTGTCAGTCCAGCACTGCAGTGGATTACACTGATCTCCTGTAACAACTCAGTATTTAACACGTGTTTGTGCTGTTCCTCACTCTGTTTTTTTTTTTTTGTCTCCTTCTGTGATGCAGATCGATGCCATCCATAGAAAGGAAGGAATGAAAGCGATGACGGAGACGTTCTACGCAGCAATATTTGGATATGATGAGGTGAGAGCTTGAATTTTGGGTTTTGAGACTGTGTAAGAAAAATAAGAAAAGGGCATTTTGAAGAATGCGTTTGAAATATCATGGACCCAGATAAAACCACATACTTTTCTTTAAACTGGTGAAATGTGCTTTAAATATTACTATGCGAATCAATATTCACATCCATGTCAGCAGCCAATCACTGTGTTTTAATGCAGCCGAAGTCATGATCTCGTTATCTAATAATAATAATGTAATCACAGCTCATAAATGCTACCTGTTGACCAGCGGCCAGTCCCAAGCTGCTTCCAGTGGTGCTAATCACATCGGTATTATATGATCATGACGTGGGCAGGTCTGTCATCGCTTTGCAAAAGCTCAGTTTCGAAGTGACAAAAAGAGGAGAAAAATGTGCATTTAGAAATTTTACCAGTTTTAATGTGGATGTAGACAACTCACTGTACGCTTTTGCCGCATAAGCAGCTGTTTCCACATCTAAATATGTAAAAACAAACAGGAAAGGTGTCGGCAAAACAACTCTAAGCTATATTACAGGGCTCCAGGGTCGCACATGCGACGTGATCCGAATCCGCATGTACACATAAATCATCCACCTGCCCCCCCCCCCACCGAACAAATTATTTTCTCCGATTTAGAGACCGCCATGGACATTTCACTCCTCCTCTACCGGTCCCTGTAGGTTATATTGCCGTTAAAATTATGTTGAGCAGGGCGAGCTTTCCAGGTGATTTCTTTGTGCGTTGTACTAACGTATGGGTGTTTTTATTTAACGATTTACTTTAATGATCGGAGAGGCTGCTGTCAGCCATTTTAAACGTTTCCATGCGCGCAGTAATGTCACAGCAAAGATTGTGGGGCATTTAAGCGGCAAAACTAAAAACTGTAGTAATAAACTTGACAGGACAGAGGAAACAGAATTAAACTTTTAGCTTCTGATATATAGAACTGATATAATAGTTTTAGACAGCTCTGATGGAGCTCAGGATTTAGCAGCAAACTGAAGCAGCGAGGAGTCAGAAATGATAATAAAATTTAACACTGCTCATAATATAGCCACAGAAGAGCTTCCTTTTTTTTTAAACTAAATTTAAGTCCGTTTAAAAACATTTATCTGCACCATTATTCTTGTTTTACAATCATTTACATGTGAAATTACCAGTGTGTATGGGAACAGAAAAAAAAACACTTAAAATGTATTATTGGGTGCACCTAAATTATGTGCTGTGCACCTGAATCAAAACGTTAGGCGCACCAGTGCCGCCAATGTTTAGAAGTTAGTCTGAAGCCCTGTATTATAAGTGTGGCTGCTGAAGAACAGACTTCTGAAATGTTTCCTGTGGACGTTGAAACTGACTGAGCAACTGGATCCTGTGTACATTCAGCGTTAAGTAAATGTAGTGAAAAGAGACGGCGTCGTCCCTCATTCGTCCAGGAGTGCTCCATCGTAGAAAAGGTTTCAGTCGTAGTCATCTGGACGCTGTTTTCAGAATCGAGACGTTTCGGCTCCCATCCGGAAGTCATTCTCAATTGTGAAAATGGTCTGAGAACTCAGAAATTTAAGCTACTCTGTGTTGCTTAAGCCCCGCCCTCAGGGAGGAGTCTACCTGAGTTTCTGCTGTTTACCCTGCCTGAAAACCCCTCTTTAAACAGAAATGGTGGTCTGAGATTCAACTTGCCAACGGTTTACCACAGTGTGTTAACAACTTAGTCAAGCCAATCACATGCTAATCAGGTACTTAACAGTGATGAGGGAGGTGCAGCCAGAAAACAACAGGCCTGATTACTGATTACTGGGCCATCATGGAAACAAAAGGTCAGTTTCAGGTGAAACTAGGCAGAGTAAACAGCAGATACTCAGGTAGACTCCTCCCTGAGGGCGGGGCTTAAGCAACACAGAGTAGCTTAAATTTCTGAGTTCTCAGACCATTTTCACAATTGAGAATGACTTCCGGATGGGAGCCGAAACGTCTCGATTCTGAAAACAGCGTCCAGACGACTACGACTGAAACCTTTTCTGCAATGTAGTGAAAAGAGTAGATTTTATGTGACTTGTTTCCCATTTCTGCAGTCAAACATCACAAGCGGCATCACAGAGCGAGCAGATTTTCAACCTTGAGCCACATATCCAAAAAACCGAAAACTCTTTGGTCGCGCTGAAATAATGAAGGATCAATAATGCAACGATTGTGTGTTTGTGTCTGTAGGGAATCCTGTCTGATGACTGTGTGCTGGCAGCAGCTCTGTGGAGAAACCTGTTCAATTGTGAGTGCGAAGACCCCAAACAGCTAGAACTCGTGGTGGAATACGTTCGCAAACAGGTGGGTGTGTTTGTTTACATGTTCAACTGTGTACTCACCTCTTCCTGTATTTGTAGTCTCCGTTCATGTGTGTTCAAGTCCTCCTACTTTACCAATACATTTTCTTCACAAATTCAGATTCCTGCTGTTTTACTTTTGCTTTTGCCAAATCACAGCCTCTCTGCTGTCTCTGGAAGATGAGCAGGTCAGGTTTTGGTGTGCTTTATTTGCACATTCAAATTCAAATTCAAGAGAAGAAGAAGATAAAATGTGTCCTCGAGTCACAACTACAAACAGACTTTAAGCTAGTGATTTAAAAGTACAAAGAAGAAAAACAAATACTGTTTTTTGAAATATTGGCACAGTACATCAGTAAAACTGTCTCCACTGCACCAAACTTCCACCAGAAAGTAACTAAGTATATATACTCACGTACTTGTACTTTTACTTGACTGTTTCCATTTAATGCTACTTTCTACTTCGACTCCACTACGTTTCAGATGGAAATATTGTACTTTTTTCTCCCAACCTTTTTGGCTGTGACCATTTACAAAAAAGCATGTGGCTAGTTGGGGCCCCTTGTCATGTTTCCACCAAAAAGACATTTCCCTCCAAACTTCTCTGATGGTTTCATTTAAACAAGTGCTTGAGGCCCAAAGAGGTAAAATGATCAGATATTTCACACAAAAGCCAAAATTGGAGAAAAGTCCAAAAAATAAATTCAGATTTGTGTATCAGAACTTTTTCTTCTTCCCTCTCCCATTAGTCATCTCACGACCCCTCAGATTTATCTGGTGACCCTTTGAAGGGGTCCGACCCCTAGGTTGGGAACCACTGGGCTAAACTAGCTAACTGTGTGTAAAGCAGCTAAAACTAGCAAACTGTATATAAAGTTGTTAAAACTAGCTAACTGTATATAAAGCAGTTAAAACTAGCTAACTGTATATAAAGCAGTTAAAACTAGCTAACTGTATATAAAGTAGTTAAAACAAGCTAACTGTATATAAAGCGTTAAAACTAGCTAACTGTGTATAAAGCAGTTAAAACTAGCTAACTGTATATAAAGTAGTTAAAACAAGCTAACTGTATATAAAGCAGTTAAAACTAGCTAACTGTATATAAAGCAGTTAAAACTAGCTAACTGTGTATAAAGCAGTTAAAACTAGCTAACTGTATATAAAGTAGTTAAAACAAGCTAACTGTATATAAAGCAGTTAAAACTAGCTAACTGTATATAAAGCAGTTAAAACTAGCTAACTGTGTGTAAAGCAGTTAAACTAGCTAACTGTATATAAAGCAGTTAAAACTAGCTAACTGTATATAAAGTAGTTAAAACAAGCTAACTGTATATAAAGCAGTTAAAACGAGCTAACTCTATATAAAGCAGTTAAAACTAGCTAACTGTATATACAGCAGTTAAACTAGCTAACTGTATATATAGCAGTTAAAACTAGCTAACTGTGTGTAAAGCAGCTAAAACTAGCTAACTGTGTGTAAAGCAGCTAAAACTAGCTCCACCTCGAGCAGCTAACAGTAAACAACAGCAGTCAAATGCTGCTCTAACATTGATGCATCAG